>JAOYNN010570197.1:0-19741 GCA_025770095.1 Goniobranchus kuniei
GGCGCAATGGTTAAGGCGTCCGCTTGGGGTCAGGAGGTCCTGGATTCGATTCCTACCAGTGACTGCTTGTGTTTTTTCCTTAAGCAAGAAAATTTACCCTAATTGCTTCACACGACTTAGGTGTTAAATGAGCACCTAGCAATAGGCTGGTGTTGTTGCACTAAATGTGCTACACACTACTGTATAACCTCCAAGGGGTATGCCTGCAAGGGAACACTTGGACAGCGCTTTAAGCACATAGTGGATTTATCACTGTATAAAAGCTCACATTTTTTTCACACTGTAGATATGGTTAGGTGATTCTTGAATATTTATTATGTAGTGTAGAATTTTGTTACCAAAACACAAAGAATAACGATAAGTCTAATGATAATCAAATTAATGTCTGGACTGCTATGTGACCTTTCTCCGTCAAATAGATGTACTTTGTACCACGTGCAGTGTGAACCAATCACAATTTTATTGTGCACACAATTGAATTGTATTGACCACAGTAGTGTGTACCAATCACAATAATTGTGCTTGCAATTGTATCGACCTCATGCACTTTAGAACCCATCACAAATACTGCACTGTCAACCAATGAGAGATGTCCTTCCAAATGTATTGACCTCATGTCCTTTGACCCATTTCAGAAACTGTCTCCTTTGCATCGTGCCTGCTAGATTTTTGTTTCAGATCAACCTCCTAAACACTTCCTTTAGTCTCCCATCCTCTGTTTTTAGAAAAGAATTTTTTATTTGAATGTTTTGTGTTGTCTAGAGGAGTTTTATAGCTGCCCCTTCTCACCCCCACCCCCTTTATTTTCTTTCCTCTATTTTTTCATTGCAATCAGATTGGTTATCTTTTTTTTTTTTTTTTATCATACCCCGCCCCTTTCAGCCCAACAGTCTATTTTTATCTCTTATCCTAAACAAACCTCTGGTTTTTACGATAGAGAAAAGTATTCAGCCGCTGCTCATCTCTTACTGTACGTGTTTTATTTCCATGGAGACGGAGGTGGGGCTGGTTTTCATATTTTTTTCTTTATTTACTTTTCCTTCCCCCTTTTTGACAGATAGATTGAATTTTTAAAACTTTACAAAAAATGTTCTTTCCCCCTTTTATTCTTCTGTTTAAGTGTAGTTTATGTGCTCAAGCATAACGTTCTTGTTGGCAAATGCCTTTCAGATAAAAAAAAACCTGTAAAAAAACTAGCTTATTGCTTGCGTCGCTGCCTTACTTTTTTTCTTCGTCTTTCCTTCCTTCTTAAAGCAATCAGCGTGTCCTGGTGCCTCTGCTTATGTCTCAACACAGAAATAAAGTGGCAGTTTTAAGATATATCTTTACCGTATTGGAATATCTTTATGATGTTTTGTTGTGAGAAAAGAAAGAAAAGGTTTGATTTTGATCTATCAGAATTGAGAATTCTTCTTTAAAGAAGAAAAATACAGATGTACCACATTTAATTTTTTAATGCTTTACAGTAAGATAATGAGAAAGTCAAGATTTATTCTTACCCAAATTTGTTCTAGTCCTGTTATTATCTTTTATCTCGACTGTCTTTTTATGTGAGGGGACTTATGAATTGAATTTGACAGTACACACTAAAACACTTCAAGGTAATCAAAAGAATAATATCAGAAACTAGTTTGAATTGAAGTACTTGAGTAGTATTTTTCCCCACAAGAAAATCAACCGAAATGAAAATTTTACACATTCGATGTCTGATGATTAGCTGTAAAGTTTCTGTGTAGCCTGAACTTCAACAGTTAACATGGAGGTCTGTTATTCCAGCGATTACTATGGACGAGGATCACGACCTCCCAGTCGTGTCGACTACGGGCGGGATTACTATTCAAGAGGATATGCCTACGATGGATATGGTGGTTACTATGATGGCTACGGATATGATCCGTATTATGGATATGGTGCTTATCCTGGATATGATGATTCATTTAATCAAGGTGAGAATTTTGAAGGTCACAGGTCAGGGACGTATTTTTTTTATCCACAAAAGCAAAAAGTACAAGAAATATCGTCTTTCCAGGTGATTTAAATGTCTTAGAAATCATTGTAAATGGGACCTTAATTACTTAAGTATAGTTTTATCTTTTTTTTCCTTGCTATATTGAAAGGCATGCGACAGGATTTAGTTTATGACTTAGATTATAAAATGACAGATTGATCGAGATTCCTATTTGCATTATGAAACATTCTTTGATTTTATACAGTTGTAGGCTACATAAGTTTTGTGTCTCTCATCGTTGTAGAGTTTTAGTTGGTTCTTTGTTTTAACCAGTCATATACTGCTAATAACATGTGGAATTCACACTTTACAAAGGTCCACATCCATGGCTGGGAATAGACAAAATACAACTTTTGTGTGTGTATTTTTGTTTGTTTGTTTGTTTGTTGATGAGTTGTTTTGTTTTTGTAAATGTTTTATGCATTTTAAAAATTTTTAATGCATTTCTTTTGTGTTGTGGCTTTTCTATGAAACTTTTGTTGGACAAAGTTCCCTCGTCATTTTTGTATGCCAAGTCTACAAGTTTCATAGGCATTTAGCTTTTACCATGGAATATTTCCTGTTTTGACTGATTTAAACAATTAAAAAAACAAAACAACCCTGAATGTTTTGTTTTCCCAGCATATGATCAGGGGCGTATGACTCCTCCCAAATATTCCTACCCGCATGTCCGAGCATGCTTTGGAGCCAACGGTCAGCTGGTTAAGGTCTTACCCAACCGTCCGGCTGATGGCCAGCCTGCCATAGTAGAACTGCAGGACATCCAGAATGTGTTGGAGAATTGCCAAGAAATAGAAGAGCTACAACAGTTCCCTGGACCTTTAACAAGGTGGGCATTTCCTACTTTACGGCTGTCACACTTGCCAACCAATAATAATAATAATAATAATAAATGGCTTTTATAGAGCCTCTAACCCTATACAAGTACAGGCTCTAAACGCAAACATAGACAAACATTCAAATTATATGACAAGCTCAATTTGAAGATAGCTAGATGAGCTGAGCAGCGAAAGAGCTACAACAATAGACAGGATTACAGGTGGATGAATGTATGTACAGGCATCCAAATAAGCTACAATGTGAAAAATTATGTTTTCAGGCTCCCTTAAATGCGGTAGTAGTTTTGGCCTCTGGTTTGCTCTTTGGCAGTGAATTCCAGATTTTGGGAGCAAAACAGGCAAATCGTCTCTTCCCAAAAACTTTATAATTTGCTCCGGGCTATGTAAGCCTGGTAGTGTCAGATGAGGACCGTAGCTGATGGGATGGGGTGTAGGAGTCAAGAGTTCAGACAAATAAGACGGGGTTAGGCCATTTAAGCATTTGTGGCACAGCGTTGTCATCTGGTAATTTATAAGCTTCTCAACTGGAAGCCAATGCGATTTTGTCAGTAAGGGAGGTGCATGTTCCCATTTCTTTCTTCTTAAAATACCAATAGGATTTTGCATATATTGATCTGCATTCTCAAGGAAAATAACAGGAAGTAAAATAGACACAGTGTAAGCACAGACTAGAAATGAACGACAACAGTGCAGCAGTGGGGGCATAGGTGGCTCAATGGTCAAGGTGTTGGCTCAGGATTAGGAGGTCATAGGTTCTATTCCCACCAGTGACTACTTGTGTTTCTTTCCTTAAGCAAGAAAATTTTCCCCTGTTGCTTCACTCCACTCAGGTGTTAAATGACTTGCGATAGGCTGGTATTGTTCTGCAGATTGTGCTGAACTTTACTGTATACTCCCCTAGGGGTGTGGCTGTGGAGTCAAGGTGTTGGACTTGAAACCAAGAAATTTTTGAGTTCGATGCCGTAGCACTGTTAAGTCCTTGGGAAAGGCTATTATTTACAAACATTTTCCTCACCCCTCTCAGGTGTAATTGAGTACCGGACTATAGGCAGAGGAGGATCTTGTCAGAATGCTATAGCAAGTGCGGCTGTAAAATGGCTGCATCTTGGTATACTTCACATGGAGCTGAGAAGGTATCTGGTTGGAAAGGCCTGTCGGTGAACACTTGTAAAGCACTTTTAGCACGTTTAGTGGATTGAGCTCTATGTAAAGCTCACATTTTTCTTGTTTTTTGTTTAAATGTTATGTCACATTCTTTATCTTTTCAAAAGTTGGCCATGGATGTGTGCGACGAGAACACCCTTTCTTTTCTTTTCTTACATATTAAACAAAAAACAAAAAAGGGAAAACATTTCGTGTATCCTTTTGAACTTTCTTTCACCAGGATGAACACACACAAGAAAGACGTGTTGTACTTCTGCCAGCAGAAAGCCCGTGCCTGTATGGAAGACGTGTATATGGTCAACAGAGAGTCCGCTCAGCTCATTTGGAAGCTTTTGGAGCTGCTCATTAAACAAAATGGAGTATGTCTTTGTAGTCTTTGGGTGAAAGAGTGTCTGGTACTCTTTTTAAAAGATAAAATGATAAGTGATACAAAGGAAGCAAGAATCACATCTATATTATCATTTCTTAACTTGTAAAACATAAACTAAGCATGCAACTGGTATTGAGATTAGATTAAGAAGACATTTAAATACTACAATTCAGAGAGATAGACATGGCTTTGAAAATAGCCTGGACAACATTTCTTCATTCATTGTTTTTTTATTGCCAGGTTGTTGTTGGCACAGACCTTTCAGAGCTTCTTCTAGAGGGACACGAGCCGGCTCCATTCCAATACAGCCTCATGGCCGATCGCTATTCTCAGAATGCTGAAGGTCAGGAAATCATGACGGAAGACAGTCTGGAGGGAGACGGCAGTTCGAGGAACTCTCCAGCAGTGAAAGTAACCAGTGACCGCACCATGATCACACCCAGCAGGCAGCGGGAAGACTGGATAGCCAGGTTCCGACATCTGTTGCTTTATGGAAGGAAGAAGGTGATGACTTTGGTGATGTGGTTGCCAGTTGGTTTAACATTTAAGTTGGCTGAATAGTTATTTGTCCTGTCACTCGGGAGATATTGAGTTTGAACCCCAATTTAGGCATTATGTATTGTCATTTGTCAAGAAAATGTACTACTGTATTGTTCCCGGGCACAACATGAGTGATTCCTGTTGTTATCAAGTCTAATTCTGATATTCGAAATGATATTCTTTTATCTGTAAAGAACAAGAATTCTGAAGAGCACCACCCTGAGATTATCGCTATGTAAGGTAGCTATTTAAAAAAACAACACAAATTTTAAGCAAAGGGTTTACCCTGATCACAGTGAAAAAGTAAAAGACATGTTTTTGATTTTTTAGAAGCTAATCATTAAACTTAGACACACAGAGGATTGTGCCGAAAAGTAATGCTTATCACCTTTATTGTCTTTTTGGTCTTGATAGGGGGGATGAGTGAAGTAGTAACCTTATTTTTTTTTTCTTTTCTGCTGTACATCTGTCATTGATTCTAATCGTCACCTGCCAGCATTGAAAATAACAGATGCATTATTCTGTATGTATCTATATGTAAATGTGTGTATGAGTCGTACTAAGTGGCAATTCTTTTACTCTATAGGATGCCCTTGAATGTGCAATGAAAAACAACCTTTGGGGTCATGCCCTTTTCTTGGCTAGTAAAATGGACACACGCACACATGCCAGTGTCATGACCAGGTCAGTCTGGACGGTTCAGTTATGGAAATCTTTTTTTTTTTTTCATTTTTAGCCTCTTAATTCCTTTTGTCTTCATTTTTTGTTTTGTTTCTGGTGTTTTGATTTGCCATTTAAAAACAAACAAACAAACATGTTTTACTTTGAAATTGCTTATTTAGCTCATAATATGACATGGTTCATACCCGTCCTTAAAAGTCCTTAAATATCCTTCTAAAGCCAAAATAGCTGTTTATGGCTTTAAAAAGGCCTTATAATTTTAGCCAGTTGAGAAGTTACTTTTCTGATCAAATTCATGTGGCAACATTGGCTGAACAGTTGGGTCATTTTACTTCATCTAT
The DNA here is from genome assembly GCA_025770095.1 of Goniobranchus kuniei. NCBI lineage: Eukaryota > Metazoa > Mollusca > Gastropoda > Nudibranchia > Chromodorididae > Goniobranchus > Goniobranchus kuniei. The sequence goes on from JAOYNN010570197.1 coordinate 5,944, forward strand.
AGGGATTTGTGGTTTGAATCCTGGCATTGTGTACCTGTTATTGGTATTTTGGCGAGAGTCCCTTGACACAAAATTTCTTCATTCCAGCAACATGTAAAACTGGTATAGCTCTGCCAAGGACTCAGCCTGTGATAAGCAATCTATGATGCCACAGAAAGAGGAGATATCACAGGCTCTATGGGCCATAAATATTTAGGAACTCCACGTTCTTTCAAATACGAGATTCAAAATGAAGTATTGTAGCTTTGTTGCTTTTTTGTTTTTGTTTTGGGGTATTATTTTTTTATGTTCCCCCCTAAAATAGTCAAAATCAGGTATGATAGAATTATTACTCTGTACCAAATGCATGCTTTGTAGGGGCTTCACTAGCTGAATGGAAGCACGACTCAGTATAGAGTTGCTTAACAGGCAACTTTCAGCACATTCAGAATTTTGATGGGTGACCTAGTGGATTGTATCCCACTGGCTCATAACCAAAAAATTCTGGGCAGCGTCTTAAGGTAAAATGTGCTAATCTCACTCTACTCAGTTGTAAATAAACCTGGTTGTTGGGACGATGTAACTTTCCCTTGTCTGAAATATATATTTGCATCTAACAGTCTACATGTTATGTTCTTAGACATTTGTGTTGCTTTTGGTCAGCGGAGCACAAGTGTCTGTAAATCACTGTGAGTGGGATGGTTATTCTGTGAATATTAAGTGCCATATAGCTACATTTTAATTTTATCCTGACTTTATCTCGATTTTTGTCACAGATTTGCCAACAGTGCTATGAAAATGAATGATCCTTTACAGACCTTGTATCAGCTAATGTCAGGACGACAGCCGGCCTCTGTTACTGTACGTTGTTTTTTTTGTTTGTTCTTATATTACATATTCCACTGTGTTGTTATAACATTTCTGGGATAAGATGGTACATTTATAGAAAGGTATTACGAACATCAGGTTTTTTTGTCTGTTTTTTTTGTTTTGTGTGTATGTGTGTGTGTGTGTGTTCATATTTGTGGTCATGTTAAGAGTGGCTAATTTCTAGGACATTTAGGTTTGTTTATCATTAAAACAATATAGACAATATAAAGGGATGGAGAGAAGTTTTGTATAGCACTCAAGCTATCAAATTGTTGGTTGTTGTTGTGATCAAAGCAACTTGCAGTATGTATTTAGTGTGTATAAGTTTTTCATTCAAAATAACTCTTTAATCATTCATAAATATAACTTGTTTGTACGGGCTTCACTTGTATCATTTCAACATCTGCATCCCCAGGGTGTGATGGATGAGAGATGGGGTGACTGGCGGCCTCATTTAGCAATGATTCTCTCCAATCAGTCGTCTCGGCATGAGCTAGACCGCAAAAGCATCACAACACTGGGGGACACACTTGGTAAGGACCTTACAGTGAAACTGTATATATTATTATGTATAGAAAGACATTACAACCCTACCAGACTTCTGTGTTAAAGCAAAATTTTCAACATTCAGGTGATGGTTTGAGAGTATATTTCATTCAACCAGTCTGCTGTGAAGTCATACATGCTGGTGAAACACAAAAGTGAAAATCTACAAATCTATGAGACTGACATAATATAAGAGTAATTACAGGTGTGTTTGTAGACAATTTTTGCAATGTATAGAATTGCACTGAATCAATTCTGATTTGCCTGCGGAAATCGCTACAGGAATTATGATTAGATAGGTCTTTACTAGTTATATTTAGAAAGTACTAGAGCCACTCTGAGTAGACCTACATTCATATTGATAACAGTCGGTTGACAACAAGGCTTTAGATTGGAGAGGTTTGTTGTCACTGAATGTGGTGGAAATCATTCTGAAATGACTTTCATCAAGAGTAGATTGAGTCTGTTGTAGTCACTGTTATCAAGTTCAACATTTTATTCCTTGAGATCAAGTGTTATGTTTCCAGAATGGCTTTTTCAGACCGGACATTTCTTTAGATGTTGAGAGTATGCCAGGTTCATTGTACAACAAATACTTTCTCTATGGAATACTTCCTTTTAGAAAAGGTCACAGTTATCGAAGGGTACAAAAAGGGTACAAAATTGATCCTGCATTTAGTTTATTTGTGTTTTTGATTTATTGTCTGTCCTCAGCATCCAAGGGTTATCTGCATGCCAGCCATTTCTGCTACCTGATGGCACAAGTTCCATTTGGCAGTTACCAGAAGAAAACTTCCAAGATTGTGTTGATTGGAGCCAATCACTAGTGAGTATTTGGCATTTCCATCTTTTTGTCACTGTCTTCTGTTTTGATAGGGAAAAGAGATTTTCTGCTTCAGAATGAGAAGTAACCTTGAAAAACCTTGAAAAAAATTAAGACCTTGAAAAACCCTAGAAAGCCTTGAATTTTACCAAGAACCTTGAAAAATATCTTTAAAATGATAATTATCGGGAAATCTGAAGAACCAAACTGAAAAAGATACATTTTTGAACTATAACGCGCCAACAACACAGATTTGGGAAATTTCGCGAATGGCTGCCATTACTGCGGGATCTTTCAGTGTGAGTCTCATAAGCTCGCTTGAATTGTTTGGTAATTTCGTTTGGAACCTTGAACAAATATTTCTGCACCTTAAAAAACCTTGAGTGTTATCATCGTAAGCCACTTCTAACCCTGCTGCTTACATTGAAAAGAAAAATTCCTTTTCTTAAAATGCTGACAGTTTATGGGTAAAAGCTTAATGTAAGAGGTGATGAACGAGATGTATGGATGAATTGGCTTTGTAACTGTGTCCTGCAAATAGACAAGCTTATGGAACATGCTGCTACTGATATTTGCAATGTTATTTCTTAAACATAAATAATAAATAAAGCACATTTATATTGCACCAGCATCTCAGTTGTACAGAGCTTTGTGTGCATTGCAGTCTTCCATGGAAATAACCATGTACACACACACATACACACACACTTGCACAAAAGAAGATGTTTGTTTTCCAAAAAATGGGTAATAGACTAAAATAAAGTATTTTAAGAGGTTTCTTAAAGATGGAAATTGTGCCTGACCCTCTAATCCCTTGCGCGATGGAATTCTACGTTTTGGGACCATAGACCGAACATGTATGTGCTCCAATTATGTCTTTGGTCTTCGGTTCATAGAGACGCATATGATCATTTGACGATCTCAGGGTCCTTCTCATAATTCTGAAGCTCATCAGATCCCTCAGGTACTCAGGTGCAGTCCCGCAATGCACCTGTAAACAGTAATAAACACATTGAAGTTGATACACCCTTCAACGGAAAGCCAATGCATGCACTTAAGCAGTGGAAGGCCATGGTTGATCTTTTGAAAGATTAGCTAGCCTGGCTGCATTGTTCTGTAACACCTGAAGGTGAAAAGAAAGAAGTAATTTTTACCAGAGGCCTGGCACATATCGTATTCTATGAGACATATTTTATTCTATGACATAGCTTTTTATTGAAGATATATATTCTATTTTCTGATGATTTCAGTCTACCCCTGGAGGAATTTGCAAGTCCAGAAGTCATCCAATGTACTGAAGTGTACGAATACGCCCAGAGTCTAAACAACCCTTCCTTCTCTCTTATACATTTCCAGGTAGTGTCTGACATGCAAAAAAGAAAAAAAAATCCTATTGCTTAAAAATTGTGTCAATAAAATAAAAATAAGTTAGAATTGAGAACTTATCTGATTATCTGCTTGAAGAAGGACATTGGTGCTAGATGTTACATATTCTGGCTTCCCTTTTTTTTATGAGTAGCCCTAGGCTCATATATGTTTCTGCATGTTAATCTTGTTTTATTCTCAATAGCAGCATTTTTATAATTACCTTACATACCAGCATCAAATTAATTGTGTTACCTTTTAGCACTCTTTAAACCTTAAGTTTAGGCGTCGGTCTTGGGATTGGGAGGTTCTGAATTCAATTCCCGCCAGAGATGACTGGTGTTTTTTCCTTTATCCGGAAGATTTACTCTAATTGCTTCACTCTACTCCCGTGTTAAATGAGTACCTTAGAACCTAGCAATAGACTGGTATTGTTGCGCAGAATGTGCTACACATCAGTGTGTATTCCCTATGGGGTATGCACGGTAGGGGATGAAGCATTGTAAAGAGCTTTGAGACTGTTCTTAGAACCGTGGAAAGCGCTACATAAATGCAATGTTTATCTTTTACTGCAATCTTTTATGTAATTTTATAAACCTTCTGGATGTTCTCTCAATGATAAGTGAAAGGGCCAGTAAAATAAACTCTCTTTGATGAGTTTTTTCATTCGTATAGTAATACAAAAACTGAGTCAAATTTTTTATCAAGCATGAGAAGATATTTGGTTGGAAAAAGCCTGTCAGGGAAACACTTGTAAAATGGCTACAAATCTGTATACTCCACATGGAGTTGAGAAGATATTTGGTTGGAAAAGGCCTGTCAGGGAACACTTGTAAAGCACTTTGAGCATATTTAGTGGATTTAGCGCTTTATGAAAAACTCAGTTGTATGTTTGTAGTTGTTTAATATTTTTCACTTTACTTTCAGACATTTAAATACTTGTATGCATGCAGGCTAGTCGATCACGGAATGGTTGTGGAGGTGAGTACATTGAAGAGCTTTTTTTCCAAAACTCAGTAATTGAATTTACAATGGAAGAATTCATTTTTGTCTTTGGCTATGACTCAACAAGACTCAAGGAAAAGTCATCAAAATGTGCCTAGAATACTCCACTGAGAAAAGAATAATATCTGTGTGTTAATTTTTATCTTAAAATCATATCTGTTTTCTAGAGCAGCTGACTTTTTTTAAATAAAAAAAAAAATTCAAAACATGTTTAATTCGGGAAACTGAGTTTTGGAAAACCAATCTTCAATTTTTCTTGATGCTTTTTGTATAAAATCGTTTAAAATCCAACAACCTAATGCACAAATCTCAACAAAATTGATATCCTTGTGATTATGCTGGACGTTTGAACCATCAGATGACTCACAGTGACTGGTCTTCTTATCATATGTGCATATCACAAAAACACAATCAGTTCTCACAGGCTTAAATTGTTGAATGTTGTTCATATTGTTTCTGATTGATAATATTTTTCTATTTTGGATTTTGTTTTAATTTTGTGAATCCTTTAAAAACAAAAAGTCATTATTAAATTTGGGGAGTGCAGTTGTCTAATGGTGTGCAACATTTGTTGTAGACAATTTGAAATATTGATATCTGAAAGATTGATATTTTTATTTATAACTGTTTTGTAAACTTTTATTGTTAAATATTTTATTTCCATCAAACCAGGCTCTGATGTACTGTGAGGTGATTGCTAATACTATCTGCCAATACCCGACCTACTTTCAGCCTTCATTTGTACAATTGGTGGATGAGGTAACACCAAATAATGAACCTTATTCTTCAAGATATTTTTGTAAAGGATTTTAGAAATCATCCTGTTGTTAGAGAGAGGTGTGGTCTGGTGGCATCATGATTGTTTGTTTATGTGTATGTCCCTTACTTTGTGATATTTCTATGTCATTTCTGATAGGTGAAATAATATCTGGCTTCAAAGCGGTATTGATTCTTTCCTGGAAACCTGAATTATGTTTAAATGCATGTTTGTTTGTTTCTTTGTTTTGTTTTGTTTTTTTAACTGGCCTCATAACTGTACCACTGTTGTAAGTATGTGTTACATATTTAGCCCGCTATATTAGTAAGCCAGCATTGTCACTTTGTTATTTACCTACATTTTATCTAAAATCAGATTCACACATGCAAAGCTGATTGATAATAAGTAAAGGTTTAGATAAATTTCTATCCTGGTCCTCAGTAGGATCCCCTTTGAGGCCTTTTCCCAAGCCTATCGGCCTAATGGCATTCTGTGTAATGTTAAGTATTAAATGTCACAATGCATTTTCTGAAAGAACAAAAATTAGCATGGGACTGCTATTGCCATCTGCTTTTACGTTGAGAATGAGAAAGGACACTACCAAGAATGGGGATGGGGAATAAAAAACCAGCTGGTAGTCTCAAGGCCAGAGCAAGCCCGTTTGCTTTACTTATCAAAGGTAAAAGTCTTAATTAGGTCATTTTATTCCCTACCTTCACGTAGGATGTTTTGCTTTTTGTGTTTGTTTGTTTTTTTCACGTGAAGTTCTATGATTTTCCTAATCATTTTCCATCTCAACAGCTGTCATCAAAACTAAAATATGCCGATCCACATCGACAGCAAGCCAGTGAAGATGCTGAGGACCCCATGTGGATGCAGCAGTTGCATAATGTTGTGGTTGCCTATGATGTGAGTGATGTGTAATTTTTCAGAAAGTTTTGTTTGCTAGACATGAGTGCAAAAAAAAAAAAAAAAGGCGACAACATCCATTGAAATCTTGTTATTCTTTTTGATTTATACAAGATAGATATAAAATCTAACTAAAGACTCTAACCCCTGTGTAAAAAAACTCATAAGACAAATTAAGTAGAATAAAAACCTAACAAAAGAAAAATTGAAAGAAAAAAACAACAACACAAAAAACCATCTCCAAAAGATATAAAAAAAACCCAGAAAAGTCAAATAAAAAAACCCAACAAACTTATAGCTACAAAAACCCCAAAAGAAACCACATGGCAGGCAACAAAATGTTCGGTTCATCTTGTGACTTTTCCCTCACAGAATGGAACCCTTCAACCTGCCTCCGGAAGCATGACTCCTGCTCTGAATTCTGCCGCCAGCCAGAACAGCAACGACAGCCGAGAGATGACTCCTTACCAACCAGGGGAAGCACCTCATTATGGATCTGGAGAAGGCCAGGTGTCAGGAGTGCCGTCCTATGAGTCCACAGGATTTGATGCTTACAATCAGCAGGTAGATAGTTCCCATCTTTAAGTCATGCTTTCCCTTGGCTATATGTATTACAGCAGGACCTCTGATATTGGGACATACCTGGGAGATATTGCTGTGGTCTGTTTGCAATCACAAGCCTGTGTTGTAAGCCTCATTATCAAAGCACAATATACACAAGCCTGTGTTGTGAGCCTCATTATCAAAGCACAATATACACAAGCCTCTCAACTAAGCCTTCCAGGTCGTGTTTGAGACTTAGACAAAAAGCTCTAGATCAGTTGTATGCCGTCACGTACCACTTCACTGGAGTGGTTGATTTACTCGGCCACACTGTGTGGCTGGCATCCAGAGACAAGATAGGGTGACATATCGCACAACAAAGGGTGTTCATGGAGTTAGGGGTAGCCTACCTATCCTAGGTTTCTAGACCTATTAATTGTACCGTAACTTGTTTGTTTCATCATCATATTGTAACTGAGATGTGCAAGAGGCTTGCTGTGTGGCTTTAAGCCTAATGGTTTGACTGTCTTATCTAAGATGTGTGTGAGAGGCTTGCGGTGTGGCACAGGCACTGTGTAAAATTTTCACCAACACTGTGTTGTAACGTCTTGTCAATCACAAGCCTATTTGTGTTGTAACGTTTTGTCAATCACAAGCCTGTTTGCAAACCTCTGGCTTCAGGGGCTTGAACATTTGCAATACCCTGTATTCTCTAATGGGACCCAGTTTTTCCAGGAGAATGAATAATTGTCCCAATTTCCTGCATTTCCCAATATCCCAGGGATAGTGGAATTTTGATTTTCACTCATTTTCAGGATGACTTTAAACTCCTCTGCCTCGTTACAGCAATCCCAATAGAAGGGTAGTCTTGTAAAAACTGTTTTTGTTGCCTCTTCTTTGCACTTTAGTGGTTTAGCATGTGAAGATATCATTGATTTTGGTTTGATTGCTTTGCTGGGCCTCTCTGCAAATCATATCTTGAACAGTCTATACAGCAGGTTATTGCATACTACATTTGCATAGATATCTATTTGACTTGTTGCTTTGTAATGCGAAGCTCAGACCAATGGAAGAGTCATCACTGTGTGTTAGCCAATGAATACGTCTTTAATCGGTCGATGAGTTTGAAACAAGTTATGATTTGAAACTGGTTTTAAAACAATGCTCACCCTCCCTGGCTGATGGTAAGAAAGAGACAGGAAAAGCTCACCCTCTCTGGCTGATGGTAAGAAAGAGACAGGGTAAGAAAGAGACAGGAAAAGCTCACCCTCCCTGGCTGATGATAAGAAAGAGACAGGAAAAGCTCATCCTCCCTGGCTGATGGTAAGAACGAGACAGGAAAAGCTCACCCTCCCTGGCTGATGGTAAGAAAGAGACAGGAAAAGCTCACCCTCCCTGGCTGATGGTAAGAAAGAGACAGGAAAAGCTCTGGTTGTTGCTGGGGAAAATGAGAACCTGGTTAAAATAAAATTTCATCCCTGTAAGTCTCTGTACCCAGTCTTGTCAAATAAAGCCAAAAATGTCATGACCCAATTTCCGACTTACATATTTAGAGACATACAGGGAAGATTTCTGTATGCAAAAACAGATTGAAACCAGAGTTAAGATGTTGAGCGAAGACAGGAATTTCTTAAGATTTTTAATGTTAACCGGTGGTGTCATAAGATGAATCCGCAGACTAAAAGGTTTGATTCAAATCCATTGGAACAGCTCTTTGCTTGACTCTCTTCACTTTAGCCAGGTGTACGAGAATCAACTCACATTCATGTTGGCACACAAATCAGTGATTTGGCTCTAAAGCCCCAGTGCCATTAAAATGTGTCATGGCACAGCAGAATCTGAGAAGTGAGCAGGTAGTGAATCCAGGACGAGAGACAATGGAAACGCTTTGTCTATGGGTAATTGACCCCGACGTACTTTTGTGGAAAATGTCAAAATTCCAAAGGAAATTGAGCTGGAAGTTATATCTATTTAAACCTAGAAGAATAGCCAATGATATTGCAGGTTGTTTTAAGTTCATACATAGTCTAGTGCTTTCATTTTCAACCATCCGATGGGAGCTTGTGACCCAGGGTTACACGTGTTTACCACAATGAAAGGGGGTCATTGGGGCCTTGACGTAGAATCACACTTCCAGTGAAATCATAAATGTAAGCAGGGTTAAATGAACCTGGTATGATGTTATGCTTAATGCTAATTGATCTTCAGTTTTTCAGCTTTGTTTGGGGTTATGTTGTTAATTGAATTGCTATTTGTCTTGTTGTCTTGTTTTCTTCATTCATTTCCCCTAAGTCATTCCAACATTTCTATTTTTAGTACCACCAACAGCAGGTTCAGACAGATCACCAAACCAACGCATATCAACAAGGGGAGTCTGGAGATGGAACGGGCCAACAGGGTTATACCGGCATGGATGCCTATCAGCAACAACAGCATCAACAACAGTATGTGGATCCCAACACCCAACAGGCAACACAGACCCAGCAGCAGCAGCAGCAGCTTCAGTACCAACAGCAACAGGCGGAGTACAATCAGTGGCAACAGCAGCAGCAGGAACAACTCCAACAACAACACCAGCAAGGTAAAACTGATTTCTTACATATTTCAATTGCTTGGGCATGATGGTTTGGCTCTCTGCTGTTTTTATCCTCGGTTGCCAACATGGTTCTTTGGAAGTCTGTCAATTCTTCATCAAATATATTTTGTAGTTGAAATAAAGGAAACAGGAAGGCAAAATGAGCATTTGTATTCTGATATACACTCAGATTTTAAAAAAAAAAAAGAAAGATTGTAATGAATGTATGTATTTAAAACATTCTTATAAAAAACAAAAGATAAAGATTTAAAAAATCTGTTTGAAAAGTGGGCCGTTACAGTGTTCATGCATAAAGAGAGATTCTCTCAAATTCGTCTGTCACATTTTCTTCCTCTGATTTCATCTTATGAATGATATTGGATGAGAACAAGCTGATAAACACATGTTTCACCTCCTAAAGGAGCATGAACAAGCATTTCTATGATTTACAAAAACTTGTCATTCATAAACAGTTTTGTGACACACAGCATGAAATATTTATCACAGCATTGCTTAAGGAGAGAACAAATTGCAGTGTCCCATTTATGACAGAACAATCTGTATTTTATATTAAAGGGAGATGTTTAATACCCGGTACCTGAAAACATTTGTGAGATAATGGAAATTAAGAGCACTATCAATTACAATGATTTTTTATTATTAGTATTGTACATATATACGTATTTGTATTATTTTACCTGCAACATAAGAATTGCTGATAATTCTGTTGTCAGCACATAATCATTACACAAGAATCACAGATAATTTAATTCATATCATTGCTTTGGTACACATACACTGACATAAAGATTACAATTCAAAGATTGTTTTGTGTTGATCACAGGTCATTTAGAATTGATTTTGCTCCAAATATCCATTATCCTTATCTCAAAAATATTTGTGGTCAATTTTTTATTTATTTTTAAAAATATCCACCATTCTCTCTGATATGCACTTGAGGATTTTAATGAATGCTCTTCAACCTCCATTCTTTGTTCGTTAAAAATTTTTTTTTTATCTTGGGTTTCCCTTCCCTCTTTTATATCTACCCATTGATCTGCTTACACTTATTGACACCTTGCATTTGGTTGGAATGCTAAATCCACTCAGTTTTTTCCTTCTCCTTTATTTCAATACCACCCAACCTCTACCACGTACACGTATCTATTCTATACTTTGGTGTGTGTTTGGAATCATGCTTACAGGTAGCTATCAGTATCAAACTGCCTACAGCGCTGACATGCAACAGCCGAGTCAAGGCCATGACCTGCATCCCTCCCATCACTCCCCACATTCAAGTATAACTCCAACCGCTGCGTCTGCCTTCACACAGCCCTCTGCTATGACCTCTGGGATCACAGGTGTACAGGAAACAGGTTAATAAAGGCCTTTAGCTCGAGATGATGAATGAAAATAAAAAGAAATGGATATTCTGTCAATAGCAAACAGGATGGAATGAATTTGAATATATGATGTTTGATGACAAACAGATTAAGATGAAGTAATTAAGATATCACAGCGACATTTTGCCTAAATGTAAATGTGTTTGAATCAACCAAATGGGTTAAAATCAGGGTGAGAAGAAACCTTAAAGAAAACCTTGAACAAAATTACAACCTTGAAAAACCTAGAAAAAAATTACAGCCTTGAAAAACCTTGAAAAGCCTTTAATTTTACCAAGAAGCCTTGAAAAACTTTAAAAATTACAATTATTTGGAAATCTGAATCAACCTAACTCAAAAAGATAAATTTTTTGACAATCATGTGCCGCTAAGACATGTATTCATTAATTCCTGAATGGCCGCCATTATTGCTGGACCTTTAAACTGTGAGTCTTGTAATCTCACTTGAGTGTATGGATGCACCATATTTTGATTTTATTTGAACCCTTGAAAAAACATTTTTGGACTTTGAAAAACCTTGAAACAGCCTTGTTAAAGAGAAGATGCCGAGATGAAATATTGTCGAAGTCGCAAGCAACAACACTGAAGTCCATTGATTTGTTTGCGACTCCGAGATATGATGGTGTTCATATTGTATTGAATCTGGGTGACATAGATAATATCACATCTCTCCTGGTTTGGGCAGGGGGAATCCCTGGGATTTTGATTTATTTCTGCAACCCCAGCACCTCAACAATGTGAAATGAACACTGAAAAAACAACCCAAAACATAGTCCTTCTTTCAATAAAGTTGCCGTCAATTTGAAATGTGCTGGGTGATTGGCAAGACCTTGTTTTTTTTCCTTGGCCAACACTTCTCAAAAACAATCTGTGTTAGCTTAGATGAAGGTACTTAATTCACTATGAGAAGGCTGTGCCTTGGCCCAAGGCAGGGGTAAAAGGTTGCCAACGTACCGGCCATTTCAAGTGACAAGCCCTGCTTTGCTTACTGCCTATCAGCTGCTGGCCCCCGGGCATGCTTTCTGGTGTACTTAACTTTAAAGATATTATGTGCCGGGTCTTCAAACACACTGCATTTAAAATAAATAATATCACATTTGATCGTAAAATAGCATGTTGAGAATGAACCTCTTTTAAGTTTGATTATTTTACAAATTTCACAGCCAAATAGAAATCTAATTTAGAACTGAAAATCCTCCTGTAAGATGTATTCATACATTGCAAATCTTGAGAATGTGCCACAAAAACACTCATCAAATTTTATTGGTAAGAAAAAAAAAAGTCATATCTCACCTGATGTAGAAAGTAACCCCAGTATTGATGGTATTCACGTTGTTTCTTGTACAGGTCATCCACCGGATTTAACCAGCAGCCAAGCTAGCAGCGCTTTCTCCTATTCTGCCGCAGGGACTGAAAGTGGTCACCTTGAAGCCAGGGCGAGCATCAGCACCAATGAAACAGAAGAGGAGGACGATGAAGGTGTGGATGACGAAGTCGATGGTGGGCCCGTCTCCAGTTTTGACTATTTTGGAAACTCTGCCCATCAGGTATTGTGAGCTTTTAAAATGTGAGCTTTTATATAGCGCTTAATCCACTATGTAGCTTGAAGGGCAATACAAGTGTTCCCTAGCAAGCATAAGAACCTGGACGGGTATACAGTAAACTGGAGCACAATTTGCACAACAAAACCATTGTATTGCTAGGCATTCATTTAACACCTGAGTAGAGTGAAGCAATTCGGGTCAATTTTCTTGCTTAAGGAAAAAACACAAGTAGTCTCAAGGGGGTATGCCTGCTAGGGAATCAATTACTATAAATAACTTTGAGACTGTTTGTTCAATGGTGAAGAGGGCTAAACAAATGCAGTCTTTATCTTAATCTTTAGTCTATTGCAGAGTACTTTTCCACGCATAGCTGTATTCATTTTCACCTGGGGTGAGTGAAGCAAAGGGCTTACTTTTCTTGCTTAAGGAAAAAAAGCATGTGTCCACAGTGAGATTCGAACCTGATGCCTCTCAGTCAACAGGTTAATGCTCTAATACTGAGCTACAGCGCCCTCCCATTCAAATGAAGCTAATTTTTAATGTTATTATTTAATACAATGGAGATGTGGTAGTTGACACGGATAATTCATTACCACTCTGAATGTATTGAATTATTTATACTTCATAGCTAGAAATGGTCTTGATTTTATTTTTAATCTCTGACACTTACAGAATGTGGTAGCTCCACCCCACCGCTATCGCACTGCTTCATCAAGCTCAGGGGGCAGCACTAGACGTCGCCGGACAACCTCTGGCAGCAGCACAGGCAGTGTCAAAGCTTCACCCCACAAAACTGCGGCTTCAAAGCCTCCTCCCAAAATGCCTGCCAGTAACCAGAAGGTTTGTTGTTGACTTGTAAATTTTGTGCTTGCAGTCAGTGCCGAATAGTTTATGTGCTTACAAAATAAAGAAATGTGAGCTTTTGTATAGCGCTAAATTGCACTAAATGTGCTCAAAAGTGCTTTGCAAGTGTTCCCTGACTAGCCTTTTCCAATCAAGTACCTTCTCAACTCCATGTGGAGTATACAGAGATGCAGCCTTTTTACAGGCGCAATTGCTCTTGCGTCTGACAAGATCCTCCTCTGCCTATGGTCTGGTACTCAATAACATTTGAGTGGGGTTAGGAAATGTATGTAAATAACCTTTCCCAAGGACTAAACAGCACCACAACATGGCCCGGCATAGAATTCGAAGCCCAGCTGTTACAAGTCCAACACACTGACTTCACAGCCATGCTACCACACGGACTACAAACAAAAAATTTTCCTCTTTTTTTTTCTGTCTTTTTTTTTAAAGGTAGTATAGTGTTACATTAAGGAGTTAAAATTGAGAGGACAAAATGTTATCATCTAAACAATGTAACATCTTTGATAATTTTGCTTTGGCCTAGAAGAGAAAAGGCCTTCAGGGGCGAACCTTTTGTGATTTTTAGGAGGTTCTATAATGAAGATATCTTTTTGTTACTTGCAAAGCCCCCCC
>JAOYNN010570198.1:0-13387 GCA_025770095.1 Goniobranchus kuniei
CATGGTCACTGTCTGATTTTGATGGCCTGCGCCTTTCACAGGAAGGAGCGGGGCATCCCGCTTTGGTGGCCTGCGCGAGGCTCAGGTGGGAGCACCACGCACAGGTTTTCACGGCATTTGCCTCAGCAGGGTCAAACTACTTGATTGAACTCAGCGGCCCCATAAACATATAAAATGACACCTTTTGAGTGGTTTTATGTTATGTGCATGGCATATTAGAATTTTTACGATTTTGTAGTACATGCTGGTGGCCATACTGAATTTATGCAAATTTCATAGGGCTCAAATGAGGATTTTTGCTGTTAACATTCTGTTTTGACTGGAGCACATCCCTAGGCCTCCGAAAACACCAGAGAAGTTAAGACTTGGGGAGGGGTGAATTGAAACCTTATCTAGCTCACGGACTATGATATAAAGGAATTTAGATTGTACTTAATTCTGGCCATACTGAATATAAAATTAAATCTGTCATGTCTTTTCATAATTGATTTGATTATAGGTCACCATGAGGATAAATAAAGTATGCAGTCGTCTTTAATTGAAAACATTTATTGTGAGAGTGAAAATACTGAAGAAGGAACTTCTAAAGATGAAAGAAAGTCTTCCTCTTTCAGGACACTTAGTTAAGACTGTGGATTGAGATCTAAAGCAACCGAGGAGAAAAAAGGACGTGAAGTAGATATAGATCTAGGTGACGAAAGCATAAGCATTGTTGGAGGTTTCAGGTTGTTTAGAAGGGATTATTTGGAAGAGTTTCTTCAGTTATCAACATACCCTTCATGTTTTAGATTTAGGGAGAGAGGAAAGGAGGTGTTTAGTTTTGAACAAAAGTTGTTTGGAATCAGTAGTGAGATGGTGGTGAGGTGTAATTTTTGTGGATTCTGTCCGCCGAGTTTGAAATCCAGTGATGGTGAGAATGTCAACTTGAGATTCCAGCTAGCCACGTACAGTATATGATATCATGAGAATAAAGGGAGATGATTTTTAGCTTCTATAGATATGCCATCACTAGTTTCAGCTGTGAGAGCTGCTAGTTATAGGGAGAAGATTTTGAAGGCCCAAATGACAGTAGCAAAAGGAATATGGCAGATGGAAGGACTATAATTAAACTAGATCTTTATCAGGTGAAGTAGATTTTGGGTGAGGAATTTCTTCAATGGAAATGGAATATTTCAGGTTTTGAAAGAACGAGTTAAATGAAAAATTGACTTGTATAGTGGATTAACAAAATTTTGTGTTGTTGCTGTTACTGGTATTATATGCATTGTTGGGGATGGAACCATGCCAAAAAATTGTGAAAATCAACGTACCCAGCATTGAATTATGGCATCGACTGTATAAACTGAGCAATGAATTTATTTTGTTACAAAATGATAATATGAATGTTAAATGATAATTTATGGAATGTTTAAAGTGTAAAACACACATATATGTATTCTCTAAAAAGAAGAATTATGTCAAAAACAGGTAATAAATATATTTACCAGTTATAATACATAAACAAATTTAGGCCCTTAACAGAAAAAGCATCTAGCAAAATGGCCTTGGCACTTAACACGATGTTAAAACAAATATTCATTTATTTGTTCTAAGTAATAAAATTGCCCAAAAGACAAGGATAAAAAGTTAGCATGTACATTGCACATTTAGAAGCACCTCTTCAGTTTAGATACACTAACCATATGAATTAAGCTGAAAATCAGAAGAAAAAAAATGTACTGGTATACAATATTGAATGATCTCAATTGAATGACTTAAAATAGACATTAAAAAGAGCATTCCAAACAAAACAGACATCATACAGGTGGGTTGGATTTTTCTTCTTTTTTCAATGGACAGTCCTTATTTGAAAGCCATTAATTACACTTATTGGAAGTCTGAGACCATGTAACTTTCTGAACTTAAAAGTTACATTTCCTGTACAAAAAAAAAATTAAAAAAATAAGTTTACAAAGAAACCCACATGATGAGCAGGATTACATTTGTATGCTTCAAATTACTTTTGAAAAATTATCAATTATTTTTTCATTTTGCTTCAATTATGGTTCACTTGACATTTCCATTTCCCCCTCCTGAGTGTAAGAAAACACACCAAAAAGGTAACCAAAGTTGGAATGTTAATTTATAGATCTATTTAAAAACACCGAAAAAACATGAAAACATGAAGAAAACCTTTACTGAATTAGACAGAAGTATGCTGTTTTTTAAATTTTGTGGAGTAAATTTGAAGGATGACAAGTGATTACTACTACTGTGTGAAATAGATAAATTTCAGGGAAGTTGAAGCGATAACAAAACAGAACAATGATTACATAATGACTTTATAAATTATATATAAATTATCCTGTAATTCAAAGCATATTATCAAGCTCACCATCGGGGTCCATGGCTCAGTGATTAACACATCTCGACACGAGTTTAGAGCCAAGCAGCATTCACCATAGTCAGTAAAAGGATAAGTAATCTTTTGGATTGCTTGGCTTGCATGGTCAAGTCTGTACCCATAAGTCATTAGCATTGTGTCTTTAAGTAAGCCAACTAACTGTAAATGTTTACTTTCATTACTTTATTTAACTCAGGTGTGAATGAGTACCTGGCAACAGGTAGTGAAAGATCTTGTTAAATTGCTAGGATGATGCGCTAAATTTTATGCTCCTTGGGAGCTGAGAAAGAAGAGTGAAATGGCCTGCCAGGGGGATTTTTACGATCTTACATCCTTCTTGTGCCATGTTCATCAGATAGGGCCTCAACTTTTTTTGCCATCTGTCTGTCTTGTGCAGTTGCTGTCATTGCTTCATTGATTGCATGCCTATTTCTTTAGCCTCTCTTTTTACAGTTGAGTCCATTTATAACGGCCTCGGTTATTACAGGAACTTGATTATGACAGTGACAAATCAAATCCCCGTTTTTTCTCTCCATTAATGTAAGTAAAAGGAACCTTGGCTATAACAGGGCACAATTTGCGCTGACTCGGATATAACAGGGATCCCGCTGCTTGCAAAGTTGTATTTGACTTGTCAAATTTGTCTCATCAAAGGAATTTCCCCTGTTTGTGAGTTTGAGTATGATCGCTTGCCTGAACATAAATGTACACACACTCAATGTACTACAAACATCGCCCACTAAAGGGATGCTTCTCATCTGACCCACTCTCTCTCTCATTCTCATGTGTGGTTGCCCCATGGTTAAACACACAGTGAATGACTGAAAGTCGAGAGTGCGAGGCGAGGAGTGAATATATGATTACAAGCTAGAGGCTGCTGAGCGGGTCCCTGACTGAGATTGTGTACTCGCCACAGTGTCAACAAGCATGTTCATTTCAGACACTAGTACACTATAGTCATTCATTGCGTACATCACTCATCAATTGTGATCAAGGAGGCAAGAGGTGCTAGGCAAGAATGTTCTCTCAATTTCAACTTTACTTCAAATTTAGCATGGCTTCTACCAGTACCAGGGAAAGGAATGGTTTATCCCTGGAACAGAAAGTTGCCATAGAAGATACAATAGTAGTGGTAGTAATCCTTGATAATGGATAAAACAGGATTCGCTTCTAACAGGGAAAAACTGTTGGTCCCGGCATTCTTGTTATAACCGAATTTCACTGTAATTTGCTTCTTAGGATTTCTTTAGGGTGCACTCTTTTCCTACAGCCCCCTACCTCCCAGGTCTGGACTTGCTTTGTGATTTTTGTGTCTTCCAGGCTACATGGCCCACATATATCTCCATCTGCTTGATCCTAATATTTTTCATATTTGTGTCTGCCTAGCCATTCATCTTATTTCATCATTGGTCTTTATATTCATTCCATTTTATGTTCATCATTTTTCTTCAGCATTTCTTTTCAAAGGAGTCCACTTTTCTTTCAATCTCTTTACTTATTCTCCAGCTCTCTGCTCCATCAGGAGGATAAAGGTAAGGTTGTAAAATGTATGAAGCCTGTATTTGTCAGTACACTGACGACAAATCTTATCTTTATCTTTATTATTACACAGATAGTTTTGTAAAAGGAATCTAAACCTATAGCCTATAGGCCCAATGGGCTTGTCTGCGATAAGTAGGGGAAACCTAAAATGAACACAGAAGATTTGTAGAAAAATATGGCTTTTTAAATCATAATTAGTTAAAAGCTTATGCTTGCGTTAAGTAAAAAATAAGGCAATCAAAATAGACTCACCCATCTCCAAGCATTTGTATTTTGATATTTTCGCCTCCTATGGTTTTTCTTTTAAAAATCAGGGGGTATGACTTATAGTCCGGAATGGATTATAGTCCAAAAATTACAGTACTAGCTTTCCCAGACTATGATACAGTGGATTAATACAGAGGCTGCAATGTGGTGTAATGATGTATAGTATCTTCCAGCAATGTTAAATCAAGTGGACATGTTTTGAATTAATTATACTTACTCCACCTCTCATACTTATAGTAAAACAACTAAAAATGTTATGCTATAGATGTTATGATAATCTAAATGGATATCAAATAGCATGATGATCATCACCACCATTCACAATCAGGTTCATATCCCTGTTATTTTCTTCATAATTTTCTTAGTTCAAACACTTACATCTGTATTAAACATGCTGCTTTCAATAGTATTTTAAAACTCATTATAAGGTAGGCTAGATTGGAAATAGACAGATCAAACAGTCCATTGTTTGAACAAAGTTTCATCTGCTTTGCTGTCAAAGCACGGCTTGAAGTCTACTGAAACAATTTCTGAAAAACCCTCAGACTTGCTTGGTGGCTCAAAATTTTTCTTGAATACATTGTAGCCAACATCTGGTATTCTTCTCACTTCTCCTTTTGTCTGCATTTGCCGGTACAGATTCAGATGATGAGATAATTCATCAGTCGTTTTCATCCAAAAGCATCTGGATGGAATTGCTGAAAAAATGTAGTTCAAAGATTTAACATACATTAATAGTCTGATGCATTTTTTTTCTAATGGCAGAAAACTTTCATAAAGTTAATGTAAAAGAAATTAAGAGGATGGTGAAAACTTCTGGTATGTACTTGTATTTGTATTACGACATTTGGCTTAGTCAAACACAAAATGGTTATTTCACAAACAATTTTGCAAAACAATGATTATCAGGAGTGATTTTCCTTCCATTGCTATAATGTACTGCTCATGCTTTTACCTGACTTTTGAAAAGCTGATACTCAACAGTTTTGTGAAGTTCTGAAACTCTTTTTGAACTGATGATATTGGTTACACTATGAATTCAGATAAAAATTTAAAGAAAAAAAGGAGTCCTTGAATCAGCTCAAAGGGCTGGAGCTTATCCCAGTTTCCATAGCATGAAGTGGAGAGTGAAAGATTTGTCCATCACTCTGCTAGTCTACTACGGATACTTTTCCAGCCAAAGCTGCACCCATTTTCAAATGGGTCGAGTGAAACAGCAGGGGTAAATTTTCTTGCTTAGGAAAAAAACGCATGTGTCTGTAGCAAGAATTGAAGTTGCTGCCTCTCAGTCAGCAGGCAAACGCTGTACCAGATCAAAATTGATTTATCAATTATCATGAATCCCATTCTTGGGTACATGGAGGTACAAAGAGAGTGACAAATCCAGATCAAGTAGCATTGTTGAGCTGCTCTACATTTCCTTGATTCAGACAATGACACTCTGAAGTGTTTGAACTCATTGGTTTAGATCATGGTAGAAGGAGTTATGGCAATGAAATGAGTTATTTTGGTTGGAAGACTTCAGTTGTATATCCACATGAATCATTTTATTGTTCAAACCATCATAAGTGTGTCCTCAAAGTCTTGTAGATCATCTTTGTCGTTTGGAAATGACTTTATTCTTATCATGATCACTTTCACATACATTGTAGATATGGTAGCAAAGAGCATGTTCTGGTGTATAAAATGGGTAGCAATGTAAAGGTTAACCTCCATCTAAATTATGTCATGTAAATCACCTTTCAGCATTTTGATCACCCACTGACTAGAATCCAGGGAAGACGACTAATTACATTTGTAGAAACTACACCATACCCTATAAAGATGCTTGCTATTACTATTGACATGTAATGAAGATTAAATTTCTAGAAAACTTAAAAAACACATTCGTGCTTTGAAATTTTACCTGCATCTTTTGCTAGCTTCACAAAGTTTGCCCTAGCAACAACAGATGGATTGGTGTTATCGGCAACTACACTTTTACCAGTTTTCAAGGCTTCCTTTGCACCCTATAATGTCAATGATTTGAACAATAAAAACAAGCAAGTAGTGTTAATTACATGTAATTAGTGAGACTCACTTGGGTAATTTTCATTTGATCTAGGCAATATATAATAAATATAAGTAAATACAATGAAATCTCATAACACTGCGTAATTTAGGATCCAAGCTTTACTGGAAAAACAAATAATGAAAATTATACTGACTGTATATTAGACCATATAAGTAAGTAATTTGATGAATGACATTACTGAAGAAACAAAAAGCATATGCTATAAATATACATGCTTTGTTTGTTAACATAGTCTAGAAAAATTGTGATTGATTTGTAGTCTAATAAGCAGTATGTGGAGATGGATATCTGACTCATCTGGGTGTAGCTTGTAAAAATGTACTGTCTAGTGGTGGCACGAGTCAGTATTAGCCACTATTGAGTACTTTATCCCTAACAGCGTTCAGCGTTGTTAGATAATTTTTATTTCAAACTTTATTTGTAGAAATAGATAGGGACTGTCAAAGATACCAACACAACAAAAAAGCATCAGCCCTCAAAGTACTTTGATCTACAAATAAATCACTTCAAACGTTTAGCTAAAGGTAATACTTTGTTATCCCTTTCTGGTGACAGTTTTTTTTTTTCTTTCTTCAGATATAAGATCACCAGCTGCTGACAACTGGTGCTCTCAGGGCACAGATGTAGCTGGTAGTCAGTTTTACTAAAATCTTGTGCCAAATGATCTGGTGTGCTTTTGGCAGGGTAAGTTTTATCCAGATCTTTAACAATTCTATCCGAGTATTTCAATTTTGTATGAATGTGCATTAGCTACTTTAATTTGTCAATTTGAAAAAAGAAATCATCACTCCATTCCTTAAACTAAATAAATAATAAAAACAAAGTAGATGAATAAAATAAATAAATACATGTAAAGACATCACTTTTTGACAAATAACTGGAGTATTGACAACAACCGACAAAGCAACCAAAATATCTAGGAGCTTATTACAGTTGACTGATAATACTTATATTGATTTGTGCCCACTCCTAGAACTTTCTTTGGATCATGTTCAAAAGATTATGCAAAAACAATCAAATATTTTGTGGTTAGCAGGATGAAAGCAAATTTCTGTCTTTTAGATCATGATTTCTATTGGAGGGCAATGCAATAACTCTTATTGATTTCTGAAGTAGTATTTGAATGAATTCATTTTTGGACAATCAGCATTCCAGTCGAAAGAGGTTGCATGTAATGCATCTATCTTCTTTATTGGCAAGATGCCTACGTGATCATTGCTAATTACAGGCAGCTTGGTAATAGCAGGAACTTAGAAGGAGCAAGATATGATGGTCAGACCAAGCATCTTGCCACTTCCAAGTTCGACTTTAATGTTTTTGGTGGAATTATTAATAATTAATAACTGTACCTTAATGCATTTTTCCATAGTTCCCATTGTATCTCTATTGACTGCCACATATCCATGAGATTCAAAGTATCTTTTACGAAATGTACTTTTGCCCGATGCAGGTTGTCCCACCATAACAACTACTTCTTGATTCTGAAAATAAATGATAATGACTGTCTTGTGAAATCTTTAAAAAAAACAACCCAAAAATCATTAGCCCACAAAAAGCTACATATAATAAAAAAAATACAAAAAATAAATTCAACAGTAAGGTGATATAAAACTTAGAGATAATAATTGAACAGTGCCTTCTCCGTGACAATCACTTTTTTTTGGTAGTTTTCATCCATGTTAAAAATAGGGGGAAGTGTTGTGGTCCTGGCTTTGACAATCATTTGCGAAGCTAATGGCCTAGTTTTCATCATGACTTCCTGGCTTTGGAAACATTTTCTGCTCCCTAAAATCCTATCAGTGACAGAGGATAAACTCAGGTGCCACACTCAAGGAGCAAACAATGCAGGACAAATTTACTGAGCTAACAATGTTATCCATCACTGATGAGTATCATTTTTAGATGCTTCCTTTAAGATAAAGATGAAGCATATGTAGTGATAGTCTTAGTCTAGTCTTCAAATTGGCTGACTGACTCAGATTATCTGAGTATGAATGTCAACGCGCAACAATGTGAGGTCTGTATGTTAGGTAGAAAGAAAAGGGGAAAAGAGAAGAAATACCAATATCACAAGCATGGACATAAATCATTACCTGGAATTTAAAGAATGCAGAACATGTCCTGTAACCTGCAGCTTTTGATATACCCGGTACTGGTAATATGAGGCAAACTTCCATGAACTGTGACTTACATTACAATATTATGTTTTTTAAAAACGGACCAAAACTGGTGTTGAGACCTGGATTTAGTAATAATTATGTGAATAGGGCCTACAGACAGACATTGCTGATTGTTTTATGGTTCAAAAACCATACCACTCCTTAAATGATTTTATTCTAACGGTTTCCCATCAAGTTATTTAAAAAAACAAAACAAATCTGAGCTTTTATACAGCGCTAAATCCACTAAATGTGCTCAAAGCGCTTTACAAGTGATGAAGTGTTCCCCGATAGGCCTATTCCAACCAAATATCTTCTCAACTCCATTTGGAGTATACAGAGATGCAGTCATTATACAGGCGCATTTGCTCTAGCATGCTGACAAGATCTTCCTCTGCCTATGGTCAGGTACTCAATTACACCTAAGTGGGGTGAGGAAGTGTATGTAAATAGCCTTTCCCAAGGACTAAACAGCACCACTGCCCAGCCCGGCCTCGAACTCGAACCCCTGTGGTTAGAAGTCCAGCGCACTGACCTCACATCCACGCTGCCACACAATTTATTTATTACCAGTATATCAGGTGGTATGGCAAACATTTCTTTCATTGTCATATTACTTGTACATAGCATGATGAGAGTCTTACTTTACTAGCATATGATGCCTTGTCCCCTGCTTTAGCAACTGGAGGATTGTTTTGAAGGAAGGACATTGGATCAAGAGAACCCCATTGGAAAGGAGCAGCTTTTTCTCCCAAGAAAAATTCCTCTGGTGTTCCAAATTCTGTGAAAGAGGTAAATGATCAGAAAAACACATATAATGTACATTGAAATTTAATCATATTTCTTGTTAAAACTTTCATTTTAGAGACAAACGATAATTTTATTTTTACATAATAAAATCATGTAATAAATAAGGAAAGGGAAAGCAAAAATAAGGAACACAATTTTGTTCACATTAATTTAAAAAAGTGAGAACTTTCACTGAATAATAAATATATAATATAAATAGCCTTTATTCTGCTATGACCTTTTTAGGTTTACTTATGACCTTTTTAGATTTACTGATTTTATCTTTGCTCACTTCACTTAGTATAAGTAATTGTGTAAAGCTGATTTGAGATATGCCAAAATCCTATCCACTTACTGAGACCAATGTTTGCTGCAAACATTCTGTCACTGCAAGAAAAATCTTTGGATTTGTCTTTAGCCCAATTCTTGGCTCTTCCAGCTGCATCCCCAATGTACCAAGACACAGACTTGTCAATCTGGTGAGAGAACAATTCTGCTGAATCAGAATCAATATTAAGCACAACACCATGCAAGCATTGTTTTGTGAAATTGGTCGAGTAATAAAAGATAAAATTTAAACATGACAAGAGAAGACAGAATCAAGAGTGATCTAATTCTAAGGTTTAGAATAGACCTATGTCAGAGATTAAAATGACCTACACCCTAATTCAAGTCGACTTACATGGCTACACATTAGGCCAAATATGTACAGGATATTGGGCTGATAGAATTGCTGAAAAGATTGAACCCTATTATGGTCATGAGTGAGGTGAAATTTTAGAAAGATGAAGAGTCATAAGTGAGTTCAAGAAGGCTGCAGAAACAATGAGAACTAAACTGATTGATTGATTGATTGATTGTGGATTATGCCCAGTACATCCCATAGGGATGATCTCAGGGCTAGACTGATACATAAAACTAGATAAACAAACAGACATAGAAAGTGGTGGGCTGGGAATTGAGAATATTTTATTTAATAAGTCAACAAAGTGGGAATGCTCATGGAAGTGTTTTGCTGTTCGCAAAAAAAGTGTGTTAGGAACCTAACTAATACATGATGTTATATGTTATCATATGTTACATATGCCAATGAATTTTACTATCAAAACATTTTGTTTCTTCAATAATTCAAAGTCTCCAGGCTAAACTTATGGACATGACCTTTATAGAATGGCACCATGTCTTCATGAAGTTAAATAACATAAACAGTTAAATTACAACAATATCAAACTTTCAAAGTCTTATTAGCTGACATCCCCCAAACTACTATGTGTGTTCCAGTGCAGGCTAAATAGGCAGTGTTCTACCTATATTTGTAATGCTTACCTCAACACCCTGATTACAATTTTTCACAAAGAAGTCCCACATTGTTGTGTAAGGTTTGCGAAAATGGTTTACACCTGTGCTTGCAAAAACCTAAGCATGGGAGGAAGAAATGAATGCAAAATTATATACACCTTTATTGATTGTAGAATTTATAGCAAAGATTCACACTTCGATCACATTGTAGCCTTTATTTATGATCATAGCATATACGTCTTCGTGGAAAAATTTTGGCATAATTAATGATGTGGGATATTTTCTTCTAGGCCTAAAGGATTTCAATATCGGAATGCAATGGCAGGCACTCAGAATGCAATGGCAGGCACTGTATTATTTTCTCCACACATTTGTGTATCATTATGAAACTATATTCAAAATTTTAGTACTCTTTAATATTTCAGGAAGCAAAACAGCCAATGGCACACACTGACTACAATAAGAAGGGCTAACATCAATCTCTTACATTTATCACAGGGAGTGGGATGAAAGATTACATCACAAAGCAGAGTGGTGCTAATTTGGCTAAGGAAAGGGGTGAGAAAAAAACTCAAAAGAGATACACGTAAGGCTCAGCATTTATATGTTAATGACTATGGACCAACATCCAATTATGCCCCGAGTCGCTATGCATCCTTTCAGTAACAGAAAGACAGATTTTTATTTACAGCTCAGCTCTCTGAGTGTGCCATTGTGACAGAAAGAAGGGTTATAGGATCTATTATAACAGAAATATCCAATGGTATCTTAATAGGATAAAAAGGGAGTGTTATAAGGCACGGTTATTAACAGAATGCGATTGTAACCCTAGCTGTTATAAATGGACTTGCTGTACTGAATGAATGTCCTTTCCATTTTCATAATGCTAGGGATGTCTCTTAATATGATGCTCACTTACTTAAACAAAATCAGTCTGTGACTAAGGTGTCAAAATTTTCTTTATCAAATTTAGTTTTGGCAAATTGTAGGCTGGTCTAAAACATTTTTCTTAGAAGAAAAAAAGAAGAAGGAGACAAGAGCTCAAGAAAGACACTGGTCTGAAACTATAACAGTACATGTATAAGGTGGCCCAAAAAAATGTCCCCAACTTTGAAGGCTCACAACATCATTGTAACTGAATAATTTTTAGGGGCTTTTGGCACATTACAACATAAATTAAAACTCTACATTGTGTGAAAATATGAGCCTGATTGATTGAAGGATTCAAAAGTTATAACATATAATGTAGAGGTATGTCGTTAAGCACGATATCAAAAAAATTGGATATCTGAAGCTTCATTGAAAAAGTTGAGTGACAAAAGAAAAGGAGAAGGGATTGCGATTTAAGTTCTACCACCAATGTTTTTCTGTTCTCTTGAAAAATTACATCCTACCACACAAAATTGTACTACAATCATCAATCAAATGGATCTCATTTGCTAGATATATCACGAGGAACGTAGTCTGTCAAAATGAAAACATCTTTCTTTTGTTGATCACTTCAAGCACTCATTTAAGTATCTTGAGTTCTAATTTAGACTTAGATCTAGATTTAAGCATGCATTGACTATTTTAGTGTAGGTCCACATATGACAGAATTATTAGATCTATATCTAGATTTAGTTCTACTCTAGATGTATCTGGTTCTAGATCTAGGCTTTCCTGGTTTGATATGTAAGGTGGCATTCAAGAGAACAGAGAGTGAATGCAGGCAGATACTGTCTTATATTGTGTCGACAATGGTAGGCTAGAGTAGATCAATGTTGCAACCATTCTATTGCTCTGATCATTTTGAAATTTTGCATGTGAATACAAAATTGTTTGTTCTTATACGACTGCCAATGTTTAAGTGTGTCATTTATTAC
The DNA here is from genome assembly GCA_025770095.1 of Goniobranchus kuniei. Classification (NCBI taxonomy): domain Eukaryota; kingdom Metazoa; phylum Mollusca; class Gastropoda; order Nudibranchia; family Chromodorididae; genus Goniobranchus; species Goniobranchus kuniei. The sequence continues at coordinate 12,379 of JAOYNN010570198.1, forward strand.
CTTTTAAAGTTGGAGACGTCTTATTTTGGGCCACCTGATATAAAGCAAAATTGCAGGCCAATCAAGATTTTTTTATGTTTTCTCTCGGATTAAATCCATTGTCAGCCTAGCAACGTGTGGCCTCGGGTTATCTTGTTGAAAGAATGAAATATCGGCATGATTTGCCAAAAATGGCAAAAGGTGCTGCCTTACAATAGAGTCGGCCAACACATCAGCATTGATTCTTCCTTCAATGAAAATGAGATCTGTCCTATAGTTAGAACTGCTGACTGCCCACACCAGCCTCCTTCACAATGAAGAATTTCCTCAACGCATCTTTGGTTGTAGTGCTGACCTTCTCTGAGCCAGATGCGCACCCTTCGATCGGCAAAGGAAGAGTTGAGTCGGCTTTCATCTGAGAAAAGAACACTGTCCCAATGGGGTTGGTACCAGCGATCATGTTTGATTGCCCACATCCATCGTTGGTTTCGATGACCCTCTGTCAGGGGGAGACCCACGTAAGGTCGGCTACACCTTAGTCCATTCCTTTTCAATCGACAGCGAACTGCAGACATCGAGACTTTGAAGTTGTTGGCTGTCTCTCTCTCACACAGGCTAATGGATCGTCCTTATGTCGATGAACGATATGGCAGTCCTCTTCAGTCGAAGTTATTTTCCTTCTCCCCATGCCTGGCATATCATCGACTCTACCATGTTCCCGATACTCTTATAATGAGCTTATTGATTGGCCTCTTGGAACCATTAAACTGCCTGCCAATGGCTTGGGAAGATGCGCCGACAGCATGCAGGCCGATTGTTTGATTTCTCTGTGCTGTTGTGAGTTTCGGCATCTCTTCCTGCTTTAACTATGGAGTAGAGTGCTTTCATCCTCGGTTTGTTTACAATTTCATGTGACGTCATTTCTTTCTTTCCGAAGTTACCATGCTCTAGAAGCTTAGTGGGGCTGGAGGTAGGCGAAGCGGGGGTGGGGTGGGGGAGGAAGGGAGGGCGGGGGGATACGATATGGCAC
>JAOYNN010570309.1:0-13380 GCA_025770095.1 Goniobranchus kuniei
TTGCTAGAACTAAAAACACAAAGTTTATGATGGATGGCGTTATATGACCAAAATTGTCATTTGTCAGTACCTTGCTTTCATTATTATTTTAAAAGAGATCTTGAGAGCCATCTGCAGGCCTTCTTTCATTCATTACAAGACAGAACTTTTTAAGTGACTTGTGCATTGTCATACAAGGTTTGTGACCTAAGCAAAAAAACAACAACCCCCGCCCCCCCCCCACACACACACACACCAAAAAAAAACAACTACAACAAAACAAAGCAAACCAAAGTGGTCACATTTGTATATTGCTAGCAGTACCCACATTTACTGACAATGATTTTTACACAGCAGCACAGAACATTCAGAGCAAGACTTGTAGCCTGTTATGATTAAAAGCATCACTTGGACAAGAGCCCAGCTGTTTCAACCTCGGTACAATGCATGCACTTAGTATGTAGCATAGCACATGGAAGCTGAGAAGTGTGAGGGCCCTAAATTTGGGATATGAGGAAGCATATATAAGGCTTTGGTTTAGGGTCATTGATCATGGCCCACTTTAAAGGAAAGGGAAATCATGCGAAACACAGTTGATCTCAATTACCCATATCATCAGGGCTTAACCATGGAGGTCAAGTTGATGTCATTCTTCTTGACTTCTCTAAGGCATTGGACAAAGTTCCACATTGCCGTCTAATCCATAAAAGTGCCTCATAAGGGATTGTAGGCAAAATCTTATCTTGGATAGAGGAGTTTCTCCAAGGCAGAAGTCAGGAAGTTGTTGTTGAGGGTGAGAAATCGAAAACTGGCCAAGTCACATCAGGGGTATTGATGCCGGGTCCAACACTCTTTCTGGTCTATATAACTTAGGTGCCACATTTCCGCCGAAAAGCGGAATTCCGTTTTTTTCTTTCGCTGGAATAAAGTTCAGACTTTTTTAAAATAAAAAAAATCAGAACTTGTGCTGCAAAAGTGAAAATTGGAGGTCATGGAGCTCAGAAGGCGAAAGTCAAAAACTACGATGCACGAAACCACTAGGCCTAAATGCTAGTCTACACGTTGCTTTAAGCATTAAACTGTAAACAAAAGACTTTTGTTGAGAATGGACTCTACACAATGGCACGATGGGTCATCATATCATCATTGAAAGAAGAGGGAGTGCTCAAGAAATTGACACTGACATTGAAAATAAGTAGAATTTGTCCTAGATAGAGAAGATAAACCATTGTGACACGCTGTTCTCTGAGTATGTGAGAAAACTGAACAAGCCAAGAATTAATACCTGAGCAGGCTAACCTGCTATTGCCATCCAGATCTAGACCTAGATAGAGTTGACATCTACATTCTAGACCTGGATTAGATTCGATTAGATCTAGAATCTAGATAGAGATCTATTATCTGAAATCTAGGTCTAGATCTAGTTTCTAGATCTGTCTCTGCAGACTTTCTTGATAGATAGGTGTAGTCTAGATCTATTTGTGTTGTACGCGATTATGATTATATGGGCGTCACCGCGTTGTGTGTCGCAGAAATCGTCAATCTCTGTGTAAAGTAGCTCCTTTTTCATAATTTGGTTGTGGCACCTATGATATAAATGACTTTGGAGAAAACATCAATGCAAACGCAAGGCTATTCGCGGACGACACTATTTTGTACAAATTTGTAGAAAAAAGTGCAGACGCCAATGACCTCAAAAATTACCTGGAGTCTCTTCAGACCTGGGAAGAAAAGTGGCTCATGCAATTTAACCTTCAAAATGTCATGTAATTACAGTTACCAACAAGAAAAAGCCCATAATTTCTAACAATACACTTCGCGGATACACACTCGAACATGTTAAATCAGCAAAATATCTGGTGTTGAACTCATCAGGAACCTGAAATTTGGTAAACACATTGATAACATCACATCTAAAGCCAACAAAATCAGTGCTTTCATCTGGTGAAATTTGAAAGGTTGCCCTATAAAAGCGCAGGTAGATTGCTACAAGACTCTTGCGCGACCTGTTCTTGAATACGCCAGCGTGGTATGGGATCCATGCCAAGCAACAGACAAAGAAAAGCTTGAACGTGTACAAAAAAGGTGCGCAAGAAGAATTACCAAATCTCGCATCAACGCCCACCTTCATTCCTTCTTCCCCTCTGCTGTGAGAATTTGGAATAGCCTCAATCTATCAAGCATCCATGCAGAAACTCCCGACGCGTTTAGAAAATCACTTCGCTAAGTCCGCTCGACACCCTAGTAGAAACAACTGTAGATGGATCCTCCACCATCGGAGGTTACTACAGCCCGATGAAGAAGAAGAAGAAAAAATTACATTCCTTACAAAGAAATCAAGTCGTAAGTTATGATAATATATATCTCTATTTAGATTTTGTTTCGTCAATTAGATTAATAGATTATTGTAAGTTCATAATATGAATCTCATGCCATATTTGTTAACCATCCTTTATGAATTGATATGTTTTGGTGCTTATTTCAGAATATTATCTAATGTCTGTCATTCTGCAGATTGAGATTGTTATTTATGTGTGTTTGGCATAATTCGTTAACTATCTAATATGTGATTGCAGACATTACACTTTGTGTATTTTTCTCTTTTCCTCATCCATGTCAAGGTGCTGGCATATCCACTGCTGCTGGAATCGGAGATTTCCGTGGCAAGGATGGCAAATGGACTGAGAGAGACAAGGCTAAAAATTATGGTATTAATTTTTCTCAAAAGGTCCAAAAATTGAAGTTCATCTGCCAATTGATAGCATTAATATATAGATTCCAAACAAAAACATTTGTCTTTCCCAAATCAAGGGTAGATAGCCATCTTTATTTGTTTGTGCCGTCTGTTATGAGGATGTGAAATTGGGAAAAGGAGAGAACAGAACAATGTGAAATGCTGAAGATTCATTAAAGCTGCAGTTATAGCTTTTTCCGATGGAAGAAGAGGAAGCAAATATTTTTTTGTATAAAACAAAACCAACCAAAGACCTGAAAATGCAAAATTAAACAGATTTATTGCAGAAGTGGAATATATACATTTATATATTATAAGTGCATATATTATATAAAGATCCTAAAGATAGAGGAAAAGTTATAAGAGACCTAGATTTATTTTTTAGAGTGAAACAAAGAGCCTAAAGAATCCTGTTCAATGAATAATTCCAAATGGATATTTAGTACTACTTGCGCTCAGCCATCAAAATGTTAGGTTAAAATAAGCTACAATTTGCAAAAGATTTACACTTTTTCTCCCTAAGGGGAGATTGTTTTTCATCATAAGATGACTTTGAAATTTCAGGTATTAATAAAAATGATAACATTACATCATATTGTAAAGGACACAGGGAATATTGTTTTGTGTGAATGGTTATTACGATAATATCATTGCAGAATTTTTTCTCGTATGACTTAGATTTATGATTATATCAGGAAATTTGAAAAATCTGATGAAAGCTTTAATGGAAGTCTTTGATTCCATATTATGAATTTAAGAATGAGCGTTGAAGATTATGAAAATAAATCATTTTATTCTTTTGCATATGTAGCCCATAGTGATCAATTTTAAACCTGTAGTGGATAATATTGGATAAGAGCTGCCAACCTCATGCGAAAATTACGTATTCTTAAGTTTTTTTTTACGTTTGTATGCGTGTAAGACTTTTTCATAGATTGTAGTCTTTTCCCACGTTGGGCAATAGCATTAGCTTTTCAAATTCTATTGCTACGGACGAGTAGTCGGTTAGCAGAAGTGAAATGACAATACCAACAATTATGATTATGGCGGGAGAGTATTGTTGGTGATACTCCGTAGTTGATCATACATTCGCAGTTTCCTTTATTTCGTTAATCTAGCCACGATTATAGTATGGGGGTCTAGTTCGAGATATCGACTCGATTGGTTGCCAATATTCATGTTCATCTTGCACAATACTAGATATAGATCTAGATATCTAGTCTCATTCGAATTTTGTGTGCCGCTCGTTACTACGCAAAGTCAGTCACTGCTGCTTCCTTGGTGCAGATGAAATAAACAATTTCACATCAATGTACATAGTGTAAATAGATCTAGATTCTGTGTTCAGGACATCATTTCATGATCAGATTGCTTCATAATATAAGGATTAACCCATTGCTGCTGTCAAGAACCACTTTGATGTCAAAATGAAACATGTATAGTATTAAAGTATGCTATTTTACGAATACGTAAATTTGCGTTTCAGGATCTTACCCTTTTTTACCCTATCTTACTCTTTTAGACCATCAATCTTACACCTTTTTGTTGCCTGTGGTTGGCAGCTCTGTCGGACTGAGGGATCACCTGAACTTGTGAAAATCTTCAACCCAAATTTTTTCCCCTCTCTTTGCTGATTAAGTCTTATAATTATTGATTTAAAAACCTGCATGAAGAGTTTGTCATGTCTTACCTTGAAAAAGCATGGACCTCCGGGTCCCTTAAACATCATGGCAGTGTGGCATAGAGCAGCAAAATTCTTGCCAATTCATCCATGATGGCAATCCTAAAGAAGTCCAGACTTTTGCATGTGTCCTTAGTCTCCATGGCAAAGCATTTCTTGCACGGTTCAGTGTCTTGTGAGATAATAAACTCTGGTCCCTACAGTATCCTTTTTGGCAACAGACTTTGAAAAAGGTTGCCAAATTGGCAACTTAATATCAGATTCCTTTCGTGGTCAGTTTTGTTTGAGTGAGCACCGATGGCAGCCTGACTAATTGGCAGACCAATTAACCTGTCTATACCGACATTGTTGGGACCAGAAAAAAAGGTTGTTATACGGGAATGTCATTATAGTGAGAGGCAACCAGGCTTAGGACTGGCACAAGTACAATTGTAGTACATGTGTTTAGTAGGCACCAAAATGTACGTAATAGGCATACTCTCCACTGGCAACCTTGACAATAATGCCATGTCGCTTCTTGAAAACATACAGCTAGCCACTACTCGCTTGAAAATGCGTCACTCCTAGTTTGTCGGCGAATATCTTTGCCTGCTCCATGATAATCGGGCTTGGTATAAAATATTTAGTAGTGATAGAAAGAAGGGGGCGGAGGCAGGAGAGAGAGAGAGAGAGAGAGAGAGAGAGAGAGAGAGAGAGAGAGAGATCAACCCCTCCAAACAAACAAACAAACAAACAAACCAATGGTCAACAATATGCTTATATATAGTGGTATAAACATGAAGTAATTTGAGCTTCTTCTTTCTTTTTTTTTTTTTCCAGCATTTAATTTCAAAAGAGTGACATTGAATAAATTATGCATTAAAAAAATGCAGCAGGAACAAAAAGGCACATTGGAAGGTGGCTCTCCTTTTTCATCCCATGTGATATTCTTTTAAAACAGAATCAAAATTTGTTTAAGTGTCTTTAACAATAAAAAGCTGTAGTATGTTGAAACCTATTGAAATAGGTGAACTAGTCAACATAATTATTTTGTTACATTGAATTTGTTGCACTTTACTCTGAATTCAGTTAAGTATTATTTGGATGATTGAATCAAAGTTAGAAAGAAAGTATTTTGTTACACTACTGTTGTGTGTTTGAAATGAAGGAAATATGTAAGCTTAATTCTCACAGCCCTTGTAGTTTCTTTGCTCCGAATTTGAAAGTGAAAATACTGAATCGCAACTTTGCAACTTTGATACTAATTATAGTAGAATGCTCATATTTTGACACAATGTCGACATATAGATTGGTAACGATATTCGCTAAAAACCCGAAATTCAATAAAATGGCGTTTGTCGCAGTGTTGCCCCAAGCCAGAAATCTGTATGACACTTATTCTGTGATAATTTCATGGTAATATAAATTGTTGTTCAATTATTTATTTAATAAATTTTATATGTTGACAGGTTCATGAGGGTTTTTTCAAGTATATAAAGCCATATGTTGACTATCTAAAGCAACAAAAGGGGCCCCAAGCCAAACTGTGAAATGTACCTTGAGATTCGTTTGTCTTCCTAATTTGTCGCCATCAAGCATTAACTGTGGATAACAAGCTCTACTGCTACTTGCCATGCCTGAATAAACAGAACAGAACAGACAAGAAATCATACTAACTTTTACTAACTGGACAGAAGAAGATGAAACAGGAAAAGAGAAATCCCATACTAAGAGTTGGAAATGAAATAGGCAGATTGTGACAGTGGTTCTACTGTCATATTGCCCTTTGTATTTTATGACTTGTTAATGACTTCATTTGCTTTAGCATGCTTTTTATTTCATACACTCATAACTGCTCACCACCTGGATTATCCATGATTCTTCTATTCATTTGATTTCATTTAACTTCTTGTCTTTCATTTTAATCAGTCTTTCAAGGAAAATTGCACAGCAATAAAAATTTCATAATCTATGTTAAGAACCAGTGTTATCTTTTTCTCTGGCTATCTCTATCTCTGTATCTCTATGTTTCTCTGGCTGTGTTCTGATCTAATATGTCTTTCTCGTTCTCTCCATTCAAGTAAAATTGGACAATAAGTGACATCACAGTCATCACTCAAGGATTACAATAGGTCTCATGACTTCTTGCAAGAAACCCAGTCAATAAATCATTTCTCAGAAAATGCCTTTTTTAACTAAAATTAAGCTCTTTAATTTAATTTTTCTTTCTTGCTCTGAAGATCATCTTGTGTGGTGTACCACTATCAGTACCAGGGTTAAATTTCAATCTTCCACCCACTCCAAGAAAAGAACAAAAAAATTAGATTTTTCATATTTCTTCCTCCTTCTTAAATAGAGATCGATTGCTGCAAAACTTTTAAACGAGTGACTGAAAATCAAGACTTCTTACTTCCATCAAAACATGATTTAAAAAAAGAGCAAAATCAGAGGTGAAATTCTGTATTTCTAAGGGCCTTTTTTTCTCTTTCATGTGACGTTTTACTCTTGATTGCTCAATGAATGTCATGATATGTGCTATTCTTAAAGAGTTTTAGTAAAAATCATCAATGCACTACACTGTGAACTAGGTACAGCACTTAGCATTATACAAGCCACGATTGTGTGCTTCAGTGGGGGGCCACTGGTGAAAATATGAACCCCACATATGCTGCCAAGCACCTCATGCTCTCAAGGCTATTGGCGTGTGCCTTTTTTGTTCTTGATGTCAGGATGTTAATCCTCTGAAGTGCTTCTAGCCAGTTGTTCTTATAATAAGTCAGCTTATATATTGGTCAATGGAGACTGCCGTGGAGGCAAGTTGTCTTTTTCTTGATAGAATACCAAAAAGGAAAGAATCTTTTGTATAAACTTACTTATTTCCAGTGTACTTAAGAAGTTAAAAAAATAAGCAAGCAAGCAAATAGGCGAAGAAGAAAAAACAAAAAAGAATAAAGAGATATGGATCCAGTAGCCCACAAGTGTGAGTGAGTGAAAATGCTTGCAAATTAACACATAGACCATACATTTTTCATGCGACTTAATAATTTACCTGCAGTGCAACCTATCTATAATGACATCATCGGGACCAGAAAAAAATGTCGTTATACAGAAATGTCGTTATAGAGAGAAGCAACCATTTTCCCTCTATTCATCCAGGCTTAGGACTGGCACATGTACAATTGTAGTACATGTGTTACTAGACACCAAAATGCACGTTATAGGCATACTCTCCACTGGCAACCTTGGAAATAATGCCAAGTCACTTCTTGAAAACATACAGCTTGCCATTACTCACTTGAAAATGCGTTACTCCTAATTTGTCGGCGAATATCTTTGCCTGCTCCATGATAATGGCGCCCGGTATAACATATTTAGTAGTGATAGAAAGAAGGGGGAAGAGGCAGAGAGAGAGAGAGAGAGAGAGAATCGTCAATGCAATAACAGGGCTAGGCCTATGTACATGTATTCCCGTAACCTTGGCACACCATTGCACTGGTAGGTGACCTCCATACGATCCCTGATGCATCGACTGGGCCCTTGCATCAACTAAAACATGGTTCCTGTGATACCGTGTTCCCTTCCACTTGGTTGTTTTTTGTTTTGTTTTGTTTTTTTTTGTGGGGGTGGGGGTATTTTTTGTCTGTCTGTTTATATTGTATGTGGGCCTATGCCAGGATAGTCCCACTTTGGTTTGTAATTTGTTTGTTTTCCTTCCTACTCGTCATGTTGATGTTTTGAAGCAATCTTCAATGCTTGTTTCTGTGTGCTTGAGACCATTTCGCACACTTTATCTTCCACCTTCTCTAACACGTCAAGAAATGATGTACCATCATGAGTGAATGATGTGATTGGTAGGAAAGCAAGTGTTTTCATTGGACCAGAAATGTCAACTTCATTGTCAATTTCAGGTTGCCGATTACCGCCATATTGATGTTGCTATACATAGTTTTTACTAAAATTATGTCGTCATAGTGAGGTTTTTATTACTAAGGCCATATAAGGAAAAAATCAGGACATGGGCACAATGTCGTCATACATAGAATGTCGTTACATCCAATGTCGTCTTAGAAAGGTTGCACTGCACACATTGTTGAATCTTTCACTACCTGCACACTGATTCCAGTGGCATTTTAAGTATTCAAAGTGATTCTGAATTTTTTTCTTTTGGTTTGTTATCCCATCCCTCGTGTGCTTTCTTTTTAATCTCTGCAATATCCAAGAAAAGCTTTTCTTTCAGTGCCACCTTTTGTCCTGAAAGATGGAAACAATTACACACTTCCAAATCAAATATAACAGAGGATGATTTAAAACTCTCATTCTAATTTAGGTAAGGTCATTTTGTACACTTAATGCAATATGAGGCATTGCATTATCATGAAGTAGGAAGCAGCGCCTGTATGTCAAAATGTCAGGGCTTTTTATATCTATGTATCCTTGTTGTATTCATGGAACTAGTACAAAGTACTCTTTGATTACAGCTTGTTCTTGTAACTTATTACATTTTCTATGAAAATTACTTATTTGAAAATCACAATCCAGTTTGTCAAATTTCACCATAGTTCACTTTTCCTTTCATTAAATGAAACCAACCAAAACAAACAAATAGCATACACAAACAACAAGCCATGAATGACAATTTCTCAGGTATATGCCTTTTATGAATTCTAGATCTGGTTCAGTTTTCCTTCACTGATTCCCAGCTTTCCTTTTCAGTTTCTTAAGAGGATCAGAAATTGATGAATGTGATGACTGATGAAATGAATTACACTTTCAAAGCCATTGGCATAGAACATTTGCAGGGTTCCCCCAGGCAATCAGTAAGGAATATTAAATGCACAAATATTCAACAGAAGTCCTTTTTGAGCTGGATCAACTGATAAAGCTGGAGCTTATCCCAGTTTCTATAGCATGAAGGGGACAGTGACAGACTCCATCTATCACTCTTTGAATAGGATGCTTGTCTATTGCAGAGTAGTTTTCCAGCCAAAGCCGTACCTATTTTTAACTGGGTCAAAGTGAAGTCACATGGGTAAATTTGAGTTTGACCATTTGGCCGTAATTAATGGGTTAGCAAGCTTGCAGATACAATTGACTAATGGCAGTCCAATGAGAGGATTATTTCAGAATCTCTCCATGTGAGGCAGAGGTTCACCTTGGTTATCAGTAGGTGGTGATTGGTCCAGCATAGTCCTTGTGACTCTTATGTCCTGCATATCCCTTTGCCTAATGATGACATGGTCATTTAGGTGCCTATGCTTTGATGGAGGATGTATCTGTGATTCTTGTTACAGTTGGGATGGCGAAAGATGGTGTTGTGATCATGGGCAGCACAGGTCTCCAACAGAAGAAGGTCATTGTTAGTGCACTTGCCAATACTGTGTCTTCCTAGCACTCCTTCCCATGAAGTACGGGTATGGAAGTCACCAAAAATGATGAGCTTGTGGACCTGGGGCACTGCTGATATGGTGTTATTCAGATCTTCGTAGATTCTGTCTTTCACATCATCAGGGTTTGTCGTGGTTAGAGCATAGGTGCAGTTCAGTGTGGCAAATTTTTTCTTCGTGAGGAAGAGGCATTAATATCCATTATACACCGTCAGTTACATCAGTGCAAACCAATGAACTTCAACTGCTGCCTCATAATTGCTGTTTCTCCAAAAATATTGATTGCAATCCTATCAAGTCTTGTTAATCACTTATTTAATGAAAAATTTTAATTTTTCCATTTAATAATATGAAAAATATGTTTTACATGATTTTGGGCACAACTTTCTTTTAAAATTTAGATCACATTGTACTTTCGGAAGGTATTTATGTCTCTCCTCTTATGTCAGGACATCTTGTGGTGTACTGTTCGCAGCTCTTGGCATTGATACATGCACAGATTTTGCTACTATGTGTTTATTTGAAAAGTCATGAAATATATCAGATTAAGGGTTAAGAATTCTGCCGTGTCAATAGAGAATTGGTCTTAGAGAATTACAACCACAACTCATTCCAATGTTTTTTTCAACTTCTTGATCTTTCATTGATACTATACCTATGCAGGTAACCAGTCGTCAAAAGCAAGATCAGGGGTGACAATGGAGAAGTTGCGCCCAACTTATACTCATGAAGCTCTTTGCAAGCTTATGGATAAGGGTATACTGAAATTCATCATCAGTCAAAACGTTGACGGCTTACATCAGCTGTCAGGGATACCAGCAGAGAAAATATCAGAGTTACATGGAAATGCTTTCATAGAGAAGTGTGAAGACTGTGATACCAGATTTGAGCTCAAGCACCATTGGCGCCGCCTACAGCCAGGCTCATTTCCTGCAAAGAAGTGCACTAGGTGCAAAATTAGCCACCGAACTGGCAGGCAATGCTCTCGCCCTGTGAGTTCAATTAATATGTCGAGGAATAAATTATTGTATCCATACATTTTCTTTTCTTAATTCCAAAGATTCGCTCTTTCACCTAATTTTCTTTCAGGAAATTGAAAATGGGAAACTATTCTGATCATCATTATTCTTAAGTTTTACAATATTTTTGCATAAATCAGTGTTTTCCCTAAACTCATACTCTAAGAGTACTTATGACTCTCTAAGCTAATTTTTAGGGGTCCTTTAATAATTTTAAGCGTCCTCTTGAAAGTAATAGTCATGAAGATCTTTGTGTATTATATATTTTAGAATCTAACATGAGTTTAGAATTACCTTTACTACAAAAATGACACACTCAGAAAAACAAAGAAAATTGATTGACACTCCCAAGTGGGAAAAAAGAGAAAGAAACAGAAAAAAGGAAGCAAAGTCAATGTTAAATTTATCAAAGCTATGAAGAATTAAAGATGGAAACATCCAACAATTTTTCCCTAGACTCAAAGCCTGAGAGTCCCTATGGCTCTCTAAGCTAATTTTTAGGGGTCCTCTCTTGATTTTTGTGCCTAAAGGATGCACTAAAGTAGACATAAGTTTTTGAAAATACTGTAAGTGGTAGAAATTATGTTGTGTTAGTTGAATACTCCCTGAGAAACATATTTGTAACTTTTTTTCTTTGTCCCGAGGGATGCATCAACCCCCCTCCCCCCGTAAACCCCCCCAAAAAGGTAACAAAGAACAAGTAGGAAAAAGGATTCATTAGGAGTATGTTCTGAATAGCATGTTGGATAAAAGTAGGTTTGTACTCTGGGCCATGAGTAGCTGGTGTCACCTAGAAATTATCTATCTTGGCTTGCTGAACTAAATGAAGCATGTAAAATCAGCTGATCTTTCATCATAACTTGAAGAGATATGTTTTGTCTTTTTGTCGTTGTGTTTTTATTATGTTTAGGGGATAGATATAATATCATGTTATTAGACAGTGATTGCATAGTCTTACACCATATTATTTGATACAGTTTTTCTTTTTATTATAATACAAGGTGTCCAAATAAAAAGAGGACCCTCTTAGAGAGGAATAACTGCTCTATAGTTTTACTGATTTTACTAAGATTTAGTATACATAATTTTCAGTCTACGGGACAACGATTTAAAAAATGTCAGATAGATCACTACGTTTTGGTTTTGGTTTTTTTTTTTATTAAAAATTACCCAACAATTTCGAGAAAATTAAATTTGATATTTCCTACAAACATTCTAAACAGGGAATATTGAAGGTAATGAAAACAAGTTTTTTTCCCCCTATTTTTCCAAAACAATTTATTTTGTTTTTATTGATTACCTTTCACCTCATTTCATGTTATGCCCTAAATGCCAATCATCAAATGGTGTTATTTCGAATCAAAACAATCATTGTTCAGTTGCCTTTCAATAAAACACAATAAGTGCTTACTCAGAAATCATAGCCTAGAGAAAAATGCTTTTGTTTCTAAGCATGTGCACCAATTCTTCTCAAAACTCATAGACATTTGTCCCCCTGGCTATAGAAGTATCAAGCAAAGTTGAAATAAAACGATAAAAAATTTAAAAAGATGTTGCATTTGTGCATTTTTTTTTTTAGACACCCGGTATTATGGTACTGACTAGAGCCCTGAGGAGTCCTCCAACCTCTATATGCAGGCTGCGTGTATAACACTGCTGTGAGGTTTTCCAATCTTTCCTGTCTTGTGCTGTGTCCCGTGTTTTGCCAAATATTCAGATTCATTTAGATGTACTGCTTTCCTTTTGAGGTCTCTTTGTAAAGTTCTGACAATTGTTGTTCTTGGCGTGCCATGTCAGTCATTTTTTGGCCTGTTCACTAAAGAAGCTAATCATTCTTTGTTGCAAGGTGTACAAGTATTTTCATTGAGTCTTAAAATGTTTCCAAAAAGCTGTCATCCATTTTGGAGTATAGTCAAAGGCAGCGGTATTTCATTTCGTCCCTGTAAGTGTCTAAACGTGTAAGTTCAAAATTAGATCACATCGTTTTCTGGCTTTATTCGACTAGAATGGTTGTTCCATATCCTCTATAAATATCAGACCGATGAAACCAATAAAAGTGACATTTTTTTGTCAAGGGACTTTCATACTTTTTCTTTTATTTTCAACTACATATAGTCAGTTTTTTGTATCTCCTGTAAAATTTGCTTTTCTGGACTTACGTGTCTAGAGACTGACAGGCCGATTGTCTTGTCATATATTTATTTCTTTGTTCTTGTTACATGCTTAGGTAGCCTCTTAGGTACAGAGTTTCAGTTATCTGACCTTTGGAGGCACGTAGTCTTAACTTTTTAGTTGAATTCTGTCTTAAATAAAAACTCACTGAGATAGTTATTACTCAGTGCCTTCATTGTGAATTATAATGCTTTCCAAAATCAGTTGCCACAAACCTGTTTTGTGATCAACAGCAGTCGTCCATTTTCTTATCACTTTATACCACCTAGTGTTCTTGGAAAGAATTGTTCACGGATCCAAGGCAGGGTAACTGACATTGCTACATTTTGAGTTTCCTGCAAGTTATTTCATCATATCTCTCTGTCTGTCTGTCTGTCTGTCTGTCTGTCTGTCTGTCTGTCTGTCTGTCTGTCTCTCTCTCTCTCTCTCTCT
>JAOYNN010570420.1:0-13379 GCA_025770095.1 Goniobranchus kuniei
TATGGTATGTTTCAGATAAACAGCTTAATCCACACAGCCATTTATTTAAACCATAAAACCAATTAAGCGTAAAACTGGTAGAGAGGAGTTTAATTTGTCAAATATGGAATAGTATTATTTCCTTGTTTTATATCTCAACGTCATATTTACACATATTTGAGTTTTCGTTTATGTATAAATAATGTTTCATCAAGATGCTTAAGAAGGACTTTTTTTTTCAAAGGTGTAAAATTAAAACTGTGCTTGATGTGATAAAGTTTTTAAAAATATGGAAATCAAATAGAGTGGTAGGCCTACATATATTAAGGAATCAATTGCATGTACCAGTATAGCAGAATATCTTTCAATCAAGAGGTTGACTTGAAGAATTAATTGCCTTTTTTTCTAATTGATATCTCTTGAAAGAAAAAGATAAATGATTACAAAACAGTAGAGCTATTCCTGGAAAAAAATCAACATCATTGATATGAGAAAAAGAATGAACATCTTACAATAATATTTCTGTATCTTTATTTCTCTTGACATTAATTTTATAGAAAACTTTATCCTTCTTATTGACAGCTGACAGAGCAAAACAAATCAAGACAACAGCAACTGTGAATGAAGATCCAACAGAAAAACTGATCCGTGAACTGCAAGAAGAAAATGAAAAGTTAAAAGCTATGTTGTCTGGCAACATGACAATGGAAGTGATGAAAGATGATGATGAAGATTTGTCAGATGAAGGTAAAGTTGGTTTTTTGTTTGTTGTTGTTGTTTTTTTTTGTTTTTGTTTTTTTTTAAACTTTTATCATGTCATAAGGGACTCCAAGACCTGTTCGGCGCAGTTTTCCTTTTTACTTATACACATGATTGAGTATAGACTGCCTGTGAGCATGTAATAATAATCATGATAATAATGTACATTTCTACAGCTCTAACTCCCCTAAACAAGCCACTCCAAGCTCCTTACATTTAAAGTCAAACAGGATATCAACACTATACACAACATTATCACAACATTTTTTAAAAGAAAAAATGTATTATGGAAAAGAATTTGATACATTGCATATAAAAGTCTATGCCATTAAATATCAAAATTGTTTGGAAATTGAGGTAAAAGAGTATTAGAGTACATCGATCAAATTATAAAAATGTTAAAGACGAAAGGCCTGCTTTGTCATTTCTTTCGCTGATGGCAAGGTTATTTTGAATAACAAGTCAATTCAAATAAATTTATTTCATTTTGGAGATCTTCCCTCCTCCCACTCCACTTTTCGACACACAAAAATTAATTAATCAATTTTTCTTCAAAAAGATAAAATCAATGGAAAAAACACTGTTTTAATCAGACTGAATGTTACCTGTCAGAGAGCAAATGCAGGTTAAAATTTCCTTGATTGTTGTTTCTTAACCAAGGACAGTATCAAGAAAAATATCTTGAGTGATATCAATAAAGGAATAGACAATTGAATCCTAAAGGTTCTTTTATAATTGTAAACATTTATTTCCAACATAAGCTCACTAGCTTATAATATTCCTGTAATGATCGCTTCATGTTAACAAAACTCATAAAATTCGAACAAAAAACTGTAGAACAATTTTACACTGTGCACTGATATATCAGTTTAAAATCTCTGTTGTGTCCTTTGTATTATGAGAATAACGTAATGTTGTCCTTCTATTATTGATAATCATTTTCAA
This sequence comes from Goniobranchus kuniei, assembly GCA_025770095.1. Lineage (NCBI taxonomy): Eukaryota > Metazoa > Mollusca > Gastropoda > Nudibranchia > Chromodorididae > Goniobranchus > Goniobranchus kuniei. The sequence goes on from JAOYNN010570420.1 coordinate 1,684, forward strand.
ATATATACTACCTCTTGATTGGATGATCTGATATCAATCTTTCAGAATTGGCCAAACTTAAAGCTGAAATGCAAGAGGATTACAATGCCCGTTTGGCTGACAATGAGAAAGAGATGGAAGAAATGAGGAAGACATTTGAGGAGAAATTGAAAGAGGCCCAACTAGCTGGGGTAAGGCTAGTAGGAGGGACAACTCATAATAGGATTTTTACAACTTTGATCTTGGGTTTTTGACTTGTATGTATATTATGAGTGTTTGATGTGACTTTAAGAATCCAAATCGTATGACTTATGTCCTTCTAGAGCTGTTAAAATGTCACATCACTTCTTCATCAACTTTGCTAATGGTATTAATCAATTAACCACCCTGTTTCCTAATCTTGCTTCCTTTGATGAATCTGAAAAAAAAGTTTTGTCATCTTTCTTAGATGATTTGGTACCATGGAAATGGTTGCCATCTTGAAATATGTGCTTTTTAGGCATGATTTTCAAAATTATTTTCTCTCTCTTTTAGATGTCAAATTAGTCAAATCTCGCGTATTTTACTTCAAATCTTCAAATACTGGAAAAACATACAACAGTCAATGAGGTTTCTTGGAATTTTTTGTTTTTTTTCTAGTTTTGAAGATTTGAGATGGGAGGTTTTAAAAAATTGTACTTAATAAAAAACATAAATAAGCACTTCTGCATTATACCATTGACATATAAAGCAACTAATTAAGGAGATGTAAAACTAAAACTACAAAGGAGAGGCGTCATGAAAAAAACCCTCAAGAGCAGCACATTTCTACCAAAGAAAACATTCTTCTTGGACTTGAATAGCTCAACACAAATTATCCAGCTGCCTTATTACTGACTAGGTTCTGGATAATTGTTGACAAGGGAAAAATATCTAAGTACGTATAATTTGTACCTCAAAATGCTACACAAGGAGGAATTTGTCGTTTGTTTTGCCTAGCTTTGAGAAAGTAAAACAAAAATAGTAAGAAAACAACTGGAATCAGATTATTTGAGGACAATACATATCATCTTATATAAGTCTTATCAGAATAGCTGACCTGATAGTCTCAAAATTTCACAGGGTGCCAGTTTGGCTGGTGAAATTGCTGAGAGGAAAAAGACAACAGCCTACATGTACAACTTGAATATGGATCCACAACTGACTGGCCACATCATTAACTTCTTTGATACTCCTATGGAAAAGATTGGCAATGGGAAAGATGAGGGAGAGACAGAACTTGTTCTTGTTGGACCCAGGTAAAATGGCTAATTCAATCTGCTTCTTCTTTTTCAAATAATCCGACTGACTCAGTAAAACTGAGTATAACTGTCGAATCACATGAAATGAAAAAAAAGTGAGTTCAAGCCTTTGATGTCTAGCAGCTTGACTTGAGGGTAATCTGGCAGAGGGACCATTTGAAAGAGTCCATGTCTCTGCAGCATCTGATAGATGCTCTAATTCTATAGGCAGAGTATACAAGTATTAGAGAAGTTCTTGAATAAAATCATTTTATTATTATTTTGAAATTATCACTAGACTTACAATCTTTAGATCCCAGAGGGCTTGAAATAAAACAGCTACAGGGCGTACTTTCTTTATGAAGCATTCTTTATCATATTTAGGGCAAATGTTGTCATTATAAATACAAGTCAATTACTGGACCAACGAGGGCACAATGAAATGTATGATTTATGTCAATCAAAAAATAAATCAAGTTTGGAACACCATGACTGCTGATATCTGTAACAGATTAAGGCACTTCTTCATTTTTGTTTAATCTGACGCAAAGCCAGCATTTCGCAGACTTTTGACATGGTGAATGAATGTCATGCTTTGCCCACTAGATTACAACATCAGTGTCACACTATTCCACTAGATCACAACAATTGTGTCATGCCATCCCACTAGATGGCAATATTAAAGTCATGTCACCCCACTATATCACAATACTAGTGTCATGCCATCCCACTAGATCACAACATTAGTGTCATGCCATCCCACTAGATCACAACATTTCTGATTTACTTTTCACAAGAGGAAACTGATTCAAAATATATCAGAATCGATGCTCAACCAACATCAAGCAAAATTCACTTATTCAACAAACTTTAAGATTGGAATAGTCTCACTTTGTCAACAACGGATGCCAAATCATTAAATAGCTTCAAATCTTTCTTTGATAGTGAATACAATTACGATTAATTTATATGATTTCTTTGAATCTGTTTTTGATATTGAATGTCTTTGTTTCAGCATTGCACCTCGTCATGCTATTGTACGTATGGAAGGTGATAAATTCACACTTGAGCCTGGAGAGCCTAATGTTAGATTGATGCACAATGGAAAGGCTGTTCTTGAACAAGTGGAGCTTAACCATAATGATAGGTGGGACTCCTGACAGTGTCTGAAGATTTAATTATATACAAAATAAAGCTTAGGATATTTTTCCATTGATTCAAAAAATAGATTTGTTCCTAACTATTGTAAAATGTATTTCCTAAGTCCTACCTCTTATTCATTGATTCTTTTGCATGCATGAGAATTCATCGAGTCTTGTATTAATTTTCAACCCCCTTCATTTGTCACAATGTAATGGACACGGATGAAGTAGGTTGATTTGAATTAAGGACATTTATTTTTCTTTATCTTTTAATGGGATTTTTTTCCCTGGTCAAAAACTTTCTTAAACTTTATCTTTTATTTTTAGCTTTTAGTCTTAGAAGTAGGTCCAGGTCAACCAATATTGTCTTCCTGATTCAGCTCCATTTAGAGTCTTGTCTTTTTTAAGATTTATTTGAGTTTGAGATTATATTCTTATAGGTCTTATTTTATTTCTTACAGTTTTGAATCTACTGAAGATATGATAGCTTTCTTAAACATCACTATGGCTAAGAAATTCCTCAAAGTATTGATATAAGTGTACAGTGCTCAATAAAGATGACCAATTCCTCTTAGTTCAATTTATGTATAGGATCTTGATTTAACTCTATTCTGCTTTAGGTTTGAGTATATCGGGGTCATGATCTCTACCAGAGATAAAGTAGGCCCAAATTAGCTCAGGCCATACATCAGTTGCTTGATTTCCAATTTAGTGACTTAACTTGTTTCTTCTTCCTCATATTCTGACGGTGTTCTGGATGGTTCTAAATTTAAAATGTCATTTTAATCAAACCATCAACGGCAAGGAATTGATTGATGAAAGAGCACTGCATCCCCCAAAATTGGAATTGTTTACTACTTTTAACTGTTTTCTTTCTTTTGAGACAGTACCCTTGTTAAAGTTAACTTACATTTAGTTGTCTGTTTTGATGTTCTTGTTATTGAAATTAAATACAATCATATATATTGACATTTAACATGTTTAACATCATCTACATTAAATTTAATTTTCCAGAGTTTTGTTTGGTACCACACAGTATTTTGTCTTTGTCCACCCAAAACAACGAGACAGCAGCAAGCAGACATGGCCTGAAATTACGTTTGAATCGGCTCAGGAAGAAATTGCACAGAACAATGGATTTGATATTGGAGGCAGCAAGAGCAAAGGTTTGGATGATATTTATGAGGAAAAATTATTTTTACAAAATTATAGATTCCAACCACACTCAACAATCACAAAAAAATGTCTGCATTGATATTTCAGTGCATCAATAGCTCTTGTAGTTTTTGAATTTATAAAGATTGTCAATCATATCAGTGGTGCATGCTTTAGTTTGTGGCTTTATTGGGACTTACTTGTTGTGATGGCCAAAGAAAAATCCCATCCTCCTGCAAAGCCATTATATCCCCTTCATAAACGTAATCTAAATTTACTCCATGCTGGACAGGTTGGTTAATAAATTATGTTATGCTTAATATGCCATCATGATTTTGGTCAATTACTTTTTGATAGAAGACCTTGTCTAAGACTAACTGGTTCTCACACCCATATGATTAAAAACTAAATGAAAATCATGGCTACAGTAAGAAATAAAAGATAAAGTAAAGATACATTGAAAGACCCCCATCCAGACTTGTCAGTAATGAAATTCGTAAGTTAGGGAATACTGTCACATGCTTTTAATTGAGGTACTGGGCAATTTATGTGGGCTTTTAATACATCATCGTTGCAATCTGCTCATCAGCAAGGTTTACCTAAAATATAGCCTTTTAATTTTTTGGCAGCTATATCCACCAATGCCATTCGTTACTGGGTTTTTTCAAAACGTACTCCTTAAAAGCTCGGAGGAGAATATGTTTTCTGACTAACTTTTTTTTTCTTTTTTTTTTATAATTTTTTGATATGTTTGTTAGAATTTCCAAAATGTTACCATATATCCAAAGTTTATTCTCCAGCTTTTTCATGTTAACTTCATCTGATACAGAGAGTTGTGGGGTTGCTGTGTTTTAAGTTTGACTGAAACTGTATTTTGTATAGCTTGAAGGAGACAACAAATTCTTTAAGGGAGATGTCATCTGAATCTTTTGGTGCATTTTTATGTGGCAAGCACAGAACAGGTTATTGAGGAATGTCAATATGGTGATGATATGCCTATTTGCTTTTTTTAGTTTTAAAACTACATAAAAGTTCTACACAGTAGGCCTACATTATAATTTGCAGATGACGCCCTTCTCCAGGAGGATATCGTGGAACTCATGCCTGCTGTGGAAAATGCCAATTCCATTAGTGAAGAACTTGATAAAAAGAAAAAATTTGAACTCATTGTTGTTTCTCCAGATGCTCGGGGAGAATTAAAAGGGCGGACACTGGTGAGTGTTATGCACGTCTTATAGATCTACAATGTTTCAACATCTAAAGTACCAGATATAGACTGGATGAAACTGTTGTCATAGATATTTTATTTCATATATTGCTTTTGAGAATAATAGGCTTAATGTGCAGTTTAGCTCAGAACCAAAGTTTGCAATATTTGCAAGGTGTTGTAAATAATGGGTCGTGAATATTTTGAATTCTGTTCAATTTCCATTGATATTGGACATGGCAAAAATTCTATCCGAGGAAATGAGATTCTGTTTCAGATTTTATGGTATTTTGTAACCAATGGAAAAGACACCAACATAACATTTTTATTCTCGAGCATTGGCCAAAGAACACAAGTTAAGCACAAAGCAGGCCTCAAGACATTCAGAAAGGGAGACACAGACATGGCATTTTCATAAGTTTGCTTAACTTTAACTTACATTCTGATGCTCAAATACTAAAATTTAAGAGACCACCATGTTTGACAGAAAAGATGTGAGAAAATTGAAATTACCCAGCATCACCCATTATGAAATAACTTTTAAATATAGTGAAGGGGACAATCTTCATTCGATCTCAATTATTCTTTGATTTTCAGGTAATGATCCGCTTTATTGATTTGGAAACTAGCCATGAATGGATCTGGCCAAGGGAGAAATTTTTGAACCGCAAATTTGTCATGCAAGAGATGTATCAAAATTTTCTGGACGGAGATGAATGGGATCTACCTAAAGTAAGATTTGTTTTATGGGCCTGAAATAATGAACCATTTTGTCAAAAAGATATTGAAACATTCACCTGGTATATTATCTACTTAATTGCATGAGGTGCTAGGCTTTCAACAAAGATTTTCTTTTACTCTCTGTTGAAAAAAGAACTGAATGGCTAACTTTTTTATTTTCATATTTCATATCAGACAAAACTTCCCCCAATGTTATTTCTAAATTAAATACATAATCTGCATCTTGATTTTTATCAGCATTTACAATTCCATATCATTTTATGGAGTGATGCATAATTTGCTGGTTTTGTTTTTTATTTTGTCAATAGGAAAAAGATCCATTTTATGAAGACTACAATGAGGATATTCACATAGGCACTGTCAAAATATGGCTACAGTCTCTGGCCTTCATGGTAAATCATTCAAGTTTAAAGGACTTGAATTCCTTTTATTGTCTTTAGAATATCTTACTTTATTAAAGAATTTCAAAACTAAAATTCTCCACCACCACACCTCCACAGATAAACAATCATTTTCAAATTCTCTTTTAAAGTAAAGGTTCTTTCCCATAAGTTCAGTGATATTGGTCTTCTTTTTGTGTATTGAATGAATATATATCTTTGAATGTATGCATGAATGTCTGTGTATATATGCATGTGTGCTTGTGTCAATGCCTGGCTGCGCATGTGCATTCATGTATAAATTCATGTATATATGTGCATGTCTGTAAAAATTATGGGGATGCATATACTGTATATATGTGTGCATGTTTATATGAGGATTGTATTGATTGAACTGATGTATTAAACAAAATAATTATTTCCAAAATTGATGGGAAAATAAAATATATCTCACATTACCTTATTGTATTCATCACATTTACCATTGTCTTGCACACAATGATGTTTTTACTCTAAAGCCACATATATAATTGAAAGAATAAATATTTTCTGTGTTGCTATTTGTGTTGGCTGAATTTAAATTTGACTAAGGATAGCTAAAATATTTTTAAAGGCAGTAGAAGAGTGTGTTAAAGCTTCATTCACTTCACATGTAGAATTTTGAAGAATGTGATGTTCTTTATTACAAAACTTGTGTATATTTTAAAAACCAAAAAAAGTCTGTATTTGAAATTTTGTTTTCAGATTGAATCAGTAGAACAACTTGAAATCACTGACTACAAAGGCCAAAATGTTGGCTTACTCAATGTAAGACGATTTATATTCCAGTTTTTGTGTTCATAAATGTTGTCTCTTGCTGTTTGCAGTTTTGGTTTGTTTGGTTTTCGTTTTGTTTTTGTTTTTCTGGGGGGTTTTAAATTAAAAAAACAAAAACATTCTTCAGGACAAGCAAGAGAATTTATTTCTCGTTATTAGCAATATAGACGATCTTTAACTCCTAGTCTTTTTTTTCTATCTTTCATATTTAATTATTCAATCTATGAAACTTGTCATGTTAGTTTACACCGTAAACTGGTTTAAAGATTCTCCATGCCTGCTGAGTTCTGGCTTGAGTTACAAGTTCAATTAGCATCACGTTTAGCTAAACTGAAGGTGTAAACTTTTACAGCTCATGGGATTAGTCTACTGCCTTGTACAGGATTTATGTATCATGCCTTCCATCCAGAATTTTATTCTTCTTACTCTAGTTTTCACCTTTTCAATGGAGACAATACATAATTTGCCAGCTACAGATTTTTTGTTAACGGTTGTTCCCTCCCTCTTGATAAAGTTCATGACAACCAAGTTAAGTGACAAGAATTTAATATTGAGGATGCCCACTTTTAGTAAGGAAATGGATGAAATATGCTTCAACCTCAATTGCAGTAGTTTGTTTTATAAAATCCCTTTTAAGAAAAAAAGAATTTCAGTGTCCATTCTAATTTTCTTCCTCTTTTCTTTTCCTCGGACAGACGGCAATGGTTCCATGTGATCCTAAGGGTAAAGAATATACTGAGAAAGATGACATGTTTTGTGAAGACCCTAACACTTTGAAAGGAAAGCAGATAAACTTTGTGTTCAAAATTGTTAGTGGCCGTGGTTTGCCCCCAAGGTTCAATGTGAGTCTTGCTTTTCTAAATTTCATAAATCTAGGGCTGCCTGCAAGAATTGAATTACTTCACACTTGGTAGTTAAACTGTTGAAATATGTCGGTCACTTTTTATAATTAGAATGTTTTAAAAATTAAAAAAAATTAAAAACAAGAAAGTTGTCTGTTCCTCCTCTCCTTTGACTCACAATCTAAGGAAGATTCGGCTTAGATATTGCATTGATTGAAAAACAGCCAAAACAACCTAAACATGAACATGTTCTCTTCATGCAGGCAGCTATCAGAATTATTTTCAAAACATTTGAAGTGGTAATTGATCAAATCCTATGTAGAACTATGTTGGTCTTCTAGAATTTATTTATAAGTATGCAAATGTATGCCGCTTGGCTAATGAAGAACTATAGATGTCCCATTTTAAAATTAGTACCCTAGAAACAAGGGCATATTTATTAAGATACATAATGGTGGCATCGTTTAATTTGATTTAATCCAGAATAAAGGCATTTGCTATTTATAGCATGATTTATTTCAGTAGGGATTCTCAGAGGACATTTCTGTACATTGATGGATAGTGAACTTTAAATATTTTTCATGGTCTTCAGTAAAGTGTTTGTGTTTTTTAATCTTTAAAAAATGCCAGCTTTTGACAATGCCTGTATCCCAATGATCAGAGAGGATTCCTAAAACTTTTTTGTTTTTTTGTTTCACGAATTAATTTATTGATTCCCCACTGTTGATCTATGCTGTCTGTTACAAGATATGTTGGTCCTTTCCTTGATTTGCGCAATTTCCACAACCTGGACCATTATGCTAATTACATATGATATGACATCAGCATTGGTATTGTAAACCTAAAAATATTAATTTCCTAAAACTGGTTCAAAAAGTAGGCCTACTTGAATGTGCTTTATGGTGATAAATTTCACTATTATTACTCAATGTTTGTAAGTAAATAAAGGTATAAGATGATGTCAAGATAGAGAAACATGAAGAAGAACCATTAGGAAAATTTAACTTCAACCCAGGCACTGAAAGGTAGAATGGGTGATGATGATGAAGAAATGACGATATCCTAAGAATATTGTAGAAAGCATATATTGAATAAATACATTTTAAAAGTGTTGTTGTTTCCCTCTGACATTTAGACAAAGATTATTTTTAAAAACCAGCATCTGAGAACTGCTAGTGTAAGCAACCAAGATTGCCATTGACAAGTTTTTCTTTGTATTAAGAAGGTCTGCTTTTGAATTGTTATTGAAATTTGCTATTTACTTATCTTTTGCTTCTTTCCAATTCAGGAGCTTTATGCCAAATATAAAGTGTACCATGAGACTGAATTTGCCACAAGTAATGTCATCAAAGGCACATCCAACCCTGATTGGAACCACAAGCGCACAATTACTTTCCCTAGTGTGGATGATGATGTAAGAGACGAAGTTCTGTCTCTTGACAGACATATTTAAACGATAAAGTGGCCTTCATCATTATCATTTCAAAGGATAAATGGCAAATCTGTTCAAGGACATACGATACTCTACTTTTGTCATTTTAAAAATTTGGGCATTGAGTACCTGTAAATTTCTATTTTTAACATTTGATTTATAGTGAACTTTGTGAGAGGGAGTAGAAAAATTAAATGATGAAGAACTTGTTGAGGATCTTTCAAAAAGAAAAAAAATTATATTGAGATAGAATGAGATTGCTTCAAAGTCCTATTTTCCTGTCTCTTTTCCAATCACCAGCAAATACCATGGATAATTAGAGTTAACATCAGATAAAGAATGTTTCAGTTATGATTATACATTTCATGACACTGTTTTGATAACAGAACTTGATTCTGTTCATACTATATCATCTTCTCTCCTTCTTTTTGCCTGCACTATCAAAGCTTCAGTCCTTGAAAACTAATACGGTACAATACCGAGAGGCAAAGTCTTGTTGTGGTTGTTGTTTTTCATTCGATATTTTATAACCTTATGATATACCATATCATGTATGATTACAAAAGACACTATTTAAATACTCAAAATATATTCACAACTTAAACTATTTGCAACATTTTGAAAAGAAAAAAGTTGATTTGTTTATTTCTTCTTTTTCTTCTTTTTTTTTTTGTAAAAGCTCCTGAATTACTTAAAAGACAGTGCAGTAATTATTCAAATTTGGGGCAAGCAGAAGCCACCTAAAGAGAAAAAGAATGTGAATACCAAGATGGCCATCCTGGCAGATGCCAGATCCAAAGGGGGTGTTTCAGCTGCCAATGACAATGTCAAGGTGAATATCAGAAATGTCTCTTGCCTTGAAATTGCTACAATAAATCCATGTTGTTTTGTTCCCCTGAAGCAGTAAGGGTCAGCAACTGGCATAAAATATATGCACTAGCTGTAAGATATGTTATATGATAATTATGATAAGATGAAGACAGATGAAATGTTGTTTGTTTATAAGTTAAGGATTATAGCTCCTTAGAACATAACCTAGAGAAATGTAGAATCTATTGGTTATACAGGTTTAGCCTAAAAGTCACTGTAATTCACAACTATGCATGTTCCTCATTTATGAGGGCATTCTTAAGATTTTCATCTTTGTTTTCATGTTATTTCATGCATGGTGTAGAAGTTGTATCACTTGGTAAAATTAGCAGAGGTTTAATTGTTGTTATTCTTTTAAGGGGTGATGGGCGTTGCTTGCAGCAAGAAAAGGAGTGAGCAAATGAAGCTGCAAAAGAACTTCATTTGATTTATTTATTTTTTAAATTTTGTTTTATTTTTTGTAATAATTTAACACCTCAAATTCATGATCTGCAATGAATTTGCATTCCAGAGGCTTGATCCTGAAAAGGTTAAATACATGATGGAAGTCAATATGTTGAAGAAAAGGCAGGAAAGAATGGAAGCAAAGCTGGTAGGTAACGCTTTTAAAATCCTACATATATCATTGCATAAGGTGATTGAATAGAGATGATCTCAGGGAAACACTATCTTTGATAAAATGAGAGAGATGGTTTTGGGAGGAGGAGGAGGACGAGGACAAGGACGAGGACGGAGAGTGGAATCTTCACATTTATAGGACGTTCTATTTACCACTTAAGCAATATTTTGTCAAAGTCTTGCTTTTAGATAGGTGATACAACAAACGGATACTTATTTATGATGAATTGTAAATTTTGAAAACCACAGTGTATCAAGTTCTATATGTTATATTGATATACATTACATGATCTCAAGTTAGATCTTCATTTTTCCCTTACATATATTGTTAGTCACATGTAATGCCACCTCTGGGTATATTTCCTCAGAATAATGATACATATTGCATTGCATCCCCAAACTTAATATTTTTTTACGTTCCGTATATTTTTATACCTCTTCTTAAAAGAAAAGAAATCATTGATCATATGATATTAATATCATTCCATATTTTTCAGCGACACATGCGTCAGATGATTGATGTGGCCAATGAACATAAAAAGAGGAAAATCAGAACTAAAATCATATCCCAAATTTACAATGCTCCAACTGAAGATGAAGCCCAGAGGTGCATACAGCTTATATGTGCGGAAAAAGGTAAACAAGGGTACGTTTTATTTAACCCCTGTCTCTGTGATTAGCTTATCTCTCTCCAATTGTTACTGCACAGAACAAATGTCAACTATCTGAGCCTTTCCCATGGTATTCAGGTTGTGCATGCTTATGAGATAAGAATCTGACAGTGATCAATGTCAATGCATACTTGAATGAAAAATCTTATTACAAATTGTGTGTGTGTTTATGCATCAGGCATTAAGCTGTCTTTAAAGCTCTGCATATCTATTGAATGATTTTGTTTTTGTTACACTCTGTAATCATGATAATATAATAGTTACGAATACTATTGACTTCTCATTCATTCAAGAAATGAGCAAGATACAATAAAACAAAACAGAAATTAGTTTGCTGCAAACCTTCATGAAAAACATAAGCTCCAGAAAAGATGACAAAAATTTTTTTCAATTATTTGCTCTATGTCTCAAAGCTATCACAGTCAATTTATGTGAGCAGTTCTATGCATTGAAGCAAAGTTACAGGACCAAAAATACTTTATAACAAAATGTATTCTTCTTCTTCTTCTTCTTCTTCTTCGTCTTCTTCTTCTTCTTCTTCTTCTTCTTCTTCTTCTGCTGCTCCTCCTCCTCCTCCTCCTCCT
>JAOYNN010570531.1:0-13378 GCA_025770095.1 Goniobranchus kuniei
AGTAGTAGTAGTAGTAGTAGTAGTAGTAGTAGTAGTAGTAGTAGTAGCAGCAGCAGCAGCAGCAGAAGCAGCAGCAGTAGTGGTAGTAACAGTAGTAGTAGTAGTAGTAGTAATGGTGGTGGTGGTGGTGGTGGTAGTAGTAGTAGAATTTGTTGTTGTTGTTGTTGTTGTTGTTGCTGCTGCTGCTGCTGCTTCTTTTTATAGATTTCTTCATATCGGGGCTATTAACAGGAAAGCGTCCATGTTACAAAAGGTGCAATAAAAAAAAGAGTCAAAGATTACTAGAGAAAAACTCTAAACATATACGGTTGTCCAAAAATTTTTCGCTGCTAAAAGATAGCCTGAAAGTTTAGTCAGTCCGTGCAGTCATTATTAAAAATAAGAATTATATAGTAATTTATACTTACAAAGGCAATGGAAATCACTAACTCCTATTTATGCATTGTCTTCTCATTTAAATTCTCTGCATAACTCTCGTATTCAAATCAAAAGCTGTCGAATAACCTCTTAAAACTTATGGAAATATATAATACACCACTTTTTAGACTGTTACTTGCGTTATTATTTGAATCTGAGAATGTTGACATCTCGTATTCCTGATGGTAACAGTGATTATACGCGTTAATGTGAAAGTCGTGAGGGAGGATTTATGCAATACCCATATTTTAAATGATTTGCAATGTTTTTGCTTTTAGTGTGTTTTTTATTTATTTTTGCTTTGTTTGCTTGTTTGTTTGTTTGTTTTGTTTATTGTCACTTCAAAGCACCTGACTGGAAGGTTTGATGAAAAGAAACATTATTATTTAAAACCGGTATCATAAGAGTCTTTATAGATTATTTCATAAGTTTGTAAACAATGCATACATTTTAAGACATATTATTTCCAAAATACTGTTTGAGGGTTAAGCGTCATTACCTAGTTTTTGAGCAAGTCTACTTATTCTGTTGGAAAATAAGTAAGTCTGTGCCCTCTTCGAATGTTGACATAACGAGTGGCGGCGATCATAATCCATCGATAATATCCTTGATAAAGTTTGTGCACGATAAGACTGATCGCTGATTGATCAAATCGATGGCACAGTCCATATAAGAGAGTGGCGTTTCCCAGTTGCCAATCCCTTGCTATTTTATCACTTTTGACGCAGTTTTTGGCCCGATAGAAACGTTGTCTTCCGAATTCTCCCAAAGCACACATGCACTTTTCACGTACCGCGCACCCCACCCATGGCTCTAAAATGGCGCGATCTACAAAGGAATCGCGCCCAAAGAAGCCCATAGTAGCCATGGCTTGTTCCATCCTTAAATAAGCACAGGGCTCATCACCAAAGAAATGGTACATATTTCGGAATGATCTGAAAGGAGAAAAGCTGGGCGTGATGCCAAGTTGAATGCCCCTCTTACGAGCCTGATCAACGATGGCATGCAAGTCATCGGGGTTGGCATGAAACCTAATGGAAGCATCTGCCCAGATGAGTACGTTGGCTTGATGGGTATGGGCTTTTATTATCAGTGGCTTCCAGGAATAACATGACAGGTTACTCATAAAAACTGGAAATTTCTCAAAGGGAAAGTCCAAAACTTGACATTTGCAGTTCTTAACTAATGACCGTCGCTGTTTGGGCGTTAAACCCAGGTTGTAGTATAGAAAAGTAAAGTTTTTCAAAGCGGGAAAAAAGTTTTCATGTACATTCTTTATCATGGCCTGGGATTCGAAATAATGGTTGAAAGATGCAGCAGTGGCAAGTATAATATCGTAATGACCTACGACTTTTTGAGCCATTTCATGAAGGATATTTCGAATGGTTGTGTTTATTTGAAGTCTATGAGGCGTCACAAGCTGTGACACACGTGTTTTTATATCTTTCGGTAAATTCTTCCTCAAACAATAATCGTTGTCATTTCCATCACAACTATTAGCAGTCAATTCTTTGGAGTCACATGTCTCACCGAGTTGTAATTCGTCGATCTGAACAGCCTTCAGTTTATCTGTCAACATCCTGGTAAGAGAATTTAACTCTGTACTTGGATGAGAATTATCATCCACCAAGACAGGTGCTCTAGTTGGTTTTGAGATTGGCCGCACAGTTTGAAAACCCCAGATCGATTCGCTGCTTTTTGATTGTAAATCTCTGGAAGTAAACCATGATTCCTTCTTTCTTGGAAGGTACAGCTTTTTGATTGCTTTGAAAGGATTTGGGTCTCCTTTGCTAGCATCATGCTGGTCAAACGGTGTGTTGGAAACAGGGGCAAACATGTCATTCGTACTTTCGGTTACATCTTCCTCAAAAGGAAACACGGACTTAAAGGCACCTTTACGTCGAAGAATGTGCTCCGACCGGCGGGCGTTGAAGAGTTGTGAACTTATTTCTTCCTCCGTGTGAGCTTGTAGGAGGGGAGTCAAGTCGTGCATTCTCCAATCAGGGCATGCCACATTAGGATGGCAAATACGCTTGTTTTCAGTGACACGTAAAAAGAGATGTGAAGGTTCACCTAGTAAGGCTAGGAGTATGATGAGAAGTACGAGCGTAACAGTCAGGGTATAGTAACATCTCAGGGATTTGAGAGGCGACATCGATAATTAATTTGTCGTGACGAGATGAGACGTATTTTCTGCCTTGATCATGATCTGAGGACAAGATAAGAAAAAAAGATGAAGCTAGGGGTGGTTTATGCTTTATATAAAATCGTACTAAATGTAAAATGTAAAAGTTGCTGTTTTCAAAATGTCCTCACATTAATTTGTTTGTTTGTTTATTTGGTGTTTCTCAGCGCCCAATGTCTCTCATCTACCAAATCGGGCGTTTACATATTCTTTTATGTTGTTGGATTTTTTTGCGTTTGATAAATGCTTGACTTCTTTCCTCTAAAGATTGAGATTCTTACCGAGGGAGAGTAGCCTACTTGGCTTGTTTGTTTTGGATTTCTTTTATAATTCCTTTCAAAATTTAATGCCCCTTATTGACTATTTGAACTTAAAATGGCATAAAGTCTGAAAAACAAAATCCACGCTACAAAGATAATGTTACGCGAGGGAGAGGCTTATAAATATTGTAGACCGTTGTCCTCCTCCTCTTCCTCCTCCTCGTCCTCCTCCTTCTACTTCCTCTTTTTTTTCCTCCTCCCCCTTCTACTTCTTCTTTTTCTTCTCCTCCTACTACTTCTTCTTATTCTTTTTCTTGTCGTCCTCCTCCTTCTCGTTCTCCTTCTCTTCCTCTTCCTCCTTCTCCTTCTTATTCTCTTCTACCACTCCTTCTACCTATTTTTCTCTTCCCCCTCCTCCTTCAACTTCTTTTTCTCTTCCTCCCCCTCCTTCTACTTCTTTTTCTCGTCGTTGTCCTCATCCTCCTTCAGGTACTTGTTCTCTTCCTCCTCCTTCTTCTACTTCTTTTTCAATTCCTCCTCCTCCTTCTACTTCTTATTCTCTCCCTCCTCGTCCTGCTAGTTCTTTTTCTCGTCGTTGTTCTCCTCCTCCTTCTACATCTTTTTCTCTTCCTCCTTCTCATATTACTTCTTTTCTGTTCATCCTCCCCCTTCAACTTCTTTTTCTCTTCCTCCTCCTCCTGCTAGTTCTTTTTCTCTTCCTCCTCCTCCTTCTTGTTATTTTTCTCTTCATCCTCCTCCTTCTAGTTCTCTTTCTCTGCCTCCTTCTACTTCTGTTTCTCTTCTTCCTCCTAGTTCTACTTCTTTGTCTCTTCCTTCTCCTCCTTCTAGTTCTTTTTCTGTTCCGCCTCCTCCTCCTACTTCTTTTTCTCTTCCTCCTCCTCCTTCTAGTTCTTTCTCTCTTCCGCCTCCTCCTTCTACTTCTTTTTTCTCTTCATCCTCCTCCTTTTACTTCTTTTTCTCTTCATTCTCCTCCTTTTACTTCTTTTTCTCTTCATCCTCCTTTTACTTTTTGTCTCCATCCTCCTCCTTTTACTTCTTTTTGTCTTCATCGTCCCCCTTTTACTTTTCCTCTTCATCCTCCTCCTTTTACTTCTTTTTCTCTTCATCCTCCTCCTTTTACTTTTTCTCTTCATACTCCTCCTTCTACCTTTTCTCTTCATCCTCCTCCTTTTACTTCTTTTTCTCTTCATCCTCCTCCTACTTTTTCTCTCCATCCTCCTCCTTCTACTTTTTCTCTTCATCCTCATCCTTCTACCTCTTTTGCTCTTCATCCTCCTCCTTTTACTTCTTTTTCTCTTCCTCCTCCATTTTCTATTTATTTTTCTCTTCCTCCTCGTCGTCGTTGTCCTCCTCCTTCTTATTCTCGTCGTCCTTCTCCTTGTTTCTCTCTTCCTGCCCATCCTTCTTTCATTTTCTCTTTCTCCGCCTCCTCCTCGTACTTCCTTTTCTCTTCTTCCTCCTCCTTGTACTTATCTTTCTCTTCCTCCTCCTCCTGCTTCTCTTCCTCCTCCTTCTTTTTCTCTTCCTCCTCCTCCTACTTCTTTTTCTCGCCGTCGTCGTCCTCCTCCCTCTATTTCTCTATCCCCTCATTCTCACTCCTTCCTTCTTCTACCTCTTTTTTTCTCTTTTTCCTCTTCATTTCTTTCCCTTTACCGTATCATGTACGAGTCTACGTGCCACGACGTTCAGTCATCACGCGCCCTAACATCCCATCCATGGCCTCTTTCTGTCTGTCGGCATGTGGCATAGCATTACATTGGCCAACAAGGGAAAGAAGACAGGAAGCAGCAGCTGGTTCTATTACTTACTCAGAGCAAGTAAGTGTTGGATTGGATGCACTCTGTGATTGCTTTCAGTACTCAAGTCACATCAAAGCCCGCCCTTTCTTTGTGCTGTTAAAGGATTATCATTAATATGACGTACTTACAGTCACTTCACCGCAAAAGACTAGATCTACGAGAGTTAAGAATAGCGTCAGCAACTGTTTCAAACATAGCAAACTTGTAGAATGCGTAAAAGATGCCAATGGCAAAAGAAAGTATCGATGAAAACTTGCAGTTACACAGCAAACGTGTGAACAATATCAGAAGCAATGCAAATAGAGTCTAATTATGCAACGGAACATCTTCCGAACAGCGGAAAAGGTTTGTTTCGGGGAAATACAAGACACAGTGCAGATTTCACAGTAGAACTCGCGAACAAAAATGACGCGGTTTAAAAAAAAAGAGAGGAAAAGAAACAAAAACAAAGCCAAACCTACAAGACCCTCCAGATATTATAAGCACCAATTTTGAACGCGGCATAGGTCTACCTTGCCAGCAAATCTTCAAAGATCGTAAATCATTATCTTTCACGAAAAATATGAAAACTTGGAGTGAATCGTGTTCCTCAAAGCACCGTCATCTGCAAGTACATGACCTATGAAGGAAAAACAAAATAACAAGATCATCCCAAAGCTATTTCTACCTTCTACAACCAAAGAGCAAAGCACACCTGCATTCGCTATACGCACCAGCCATCGCATCAGATTTTGGAACAGCCTGCCTGTCGTAAACAAACAGACACCAGCATTTCGACAGACTTAAAACCCTTCTTCAGATAATCTCAGCCACTAAGATCCATAGTCAACAAAACTGTTGTGGTACACGGCACTCAGGAGAAGACGAAGAAAGAGAGAAAGAAGAAGAAGAAGAAGAAGAAGAAGAAGAAGAAGAAGGAGGAGACAAAGTAGGTGGAGAGGAGGGAGACAAAAATAAAAGATGATGATCATGAGGAGAAGGAGGAGACGAAGTAGGAGGAGAGGAGAGAAACAAAAATAAAAAAATGATGATCATCATCATGATGAGGAGGAGGAGACAAAGTAGGAGAGAGGAGGGAGACAAAAATAAAAAATTATGATGATGGTGAGGAGGAGGAGGAGGTGAAGAAGTAGGAGGTGAGGAGGGAAACAAAATAAAAAGTATGAAGATGAGGAGTAGGAGGAAGAGATAAAGTGGGAGGAGAAGAGGGAGACACAAATTTTTAAAAATGATGATGATGACGAGGAGGAGGAGGAGGCGGAGGAGACATAGTAGGAGTAGAGGGGAGAGACAACAAAATAATGATGAGGAGGAGCAGGAAGAGACATAATAGAAGAAGAGGGGGGACACAAAAAAATACAAAATATGATGATGAGGAGGAGGATGAGGAGAGAAAGTAGAAGGAGAGGAGGGACACAAAAATACAAAATGATGATGATGATGAGGAGGAGGAGGAGGAGACAAAGTAGGAGGAGAGGGGGAAAACAAAAATAAAAAAAATGATGATGGGGAGGAGGAGTAGGAGGAGACAAAGTAGGAGGGTAGGCGGGGAGACAAAAATAAAAAATGATGATGATGAGGAGGAGGAGGAGAAGGAGGAGACAAAGTAGGAAGACAGGAGGTAGACAGAAATAAAACATGATGATGATGATGATTAGAAGGAGAAGGAGACAAAGTAGGGGGAGGGGGTGGGAACAAAATACAAAATGATGATGATGATTAGGAGGAGGAGGACACAAAGTAAGAGCAGAGGGGGAAGAAAGAAATAAAACATGATGATGATGAGGATGAGGAGAAGGAGGAGGAGGAGGACACGCGGTAGGAGGAGAGGAGGGAGACGTAAAAAAAATGATGATGACGTCATGATGATGAGGAGGAGGAGCAATAGGAGGTTCAAAAGGAAAAGGAGGAGAAGGAGGACGACGACGACGAGGAGGAGGACGAGGGTAAGGAGAAGAAGACGAAAATTATTATGATGAGGGGGAAGAAAAAAAGAAAAAAATGATGATGAGGAGGAGGAGGAGGAAAGGGGGGAGGAGGAGCTGGACGAGGAAAAGGAGCGGAAGACGAAAATTACTATGATGAGGGAGAAAAAAGAAATGATGATGATGATAATTATGATGATGATAATGAGGTGGAGGAGGAGGAGAAGCAGGAGGAACGAGGGTAAAGAGAAGAAGACGAAAGTTATTATGATGAGGGGGAAGAAAAAAAGAAAAAAATGATGATGATGAGGAGGAGGAGGAAAGGGAGGAGGAGGAGCTGGACGAGGAGAAGGAGTGGAAGACGAAAATTAATATGATGAGGGAGAAAAAGAAATGATGATGATGATAATTATGATGATGATAATGAGGGGGAGGAGGAGGAGAAGGAGGAGGAAAATTAGAGTAAGGATGAAAAAAGGCAACAATTCTGATGATGCTGATGTGGAGGAGGAGGAGGAGGAGGAGGAAACAAAGTAGGAGGAGAGGGAGGGGGAGACAAAAGAAAAGAATATTGATGAGAAGGAGGAGGAAACAAAGTAGGAAGAAAGGGGAAGACAAAAGTAAGAACTGAGGATGGTGATGAAGAGGAGGAGGAGACAAATTAGCAGGAGAAGGGTGGGGAGCCATAAAATAAAAAATGACACTGATGATGCGGACGAGGAGGAGTAGACAAAAATAAGAAATGATGATGATGATTCGGAGGAGGAGGAGGAAACGAAGTAGGAGGAGAGGGGTGGAGACAAAAATAAAAAATGATGATGCTGATGCGGAGGAGGAGGAGGAAACAAAGCAGGAGGAGAGGGGTGGAGACAAAAATAAAAAATGATGATGATGATGCGGAGGAGGAGGAGGAAACAAAGTAGGAAGAGAGGCGTGGAGACAAAAATAAAAAAATGATGATTATAAGGAGGAGAAGGAGGAAAAGGAGGAGGAGGAGGATGACGAGGAGAAGGAGAGGAAGACGAAAATTAATATGCTGTGGAAAAAGAAATGATGATGATGAGGATTATGATGATGATGATGCGGGGCAGGAGGAGATGAAAGAGGAGGAGGAGAAAATTAGAAGAAGGAAAGAAGGCAGAAAAAAGCAACAATTCTGATGATGCGGATGTGGAGGAGGGGGAGGTGGGGGAGGAGGAGACAAAGTAGGAGGAGAAGGCGGGGAGGTAAAAAAAAGGATGATGATGAATAGGAGGAGGAGACAATGTAGGAGGAGAGGGGGGACACAAAAATAACAAAATGATGATGAGGAGGAGGAGGAGTAGGAGGAGACAAAATAGGAGGGTAGGGCGGGGGAGATCGAGGTGGCGAAGGTGCAGGAGGGATGCTTGGTATAGTTGTTGCTGTTTTTATTTGTAATTTTGTTTGTTGGGATTTTTTTTTGTTCTTGTTGTTTTGCTTTTGTTATTGGTTGGGTTTGTTTTTTGTTTTATTTTTTTGGTTGTCTCTCTTTTTGTTGTAGTTACTGTTTTGGATCAGGTTTTTAGTGGGTTTGTGTGTGTGTGTGTGTATGTGTGTGTGTTTTTTTTTGTTGGGTTTTTTGTTTTGTCTTTTTCGCTATCGATGTTTTTCGTTGTTGTTTTTTGTATTTCTTTTACTTTATTTCTATTTTGTTTTATTTTGTTTTGTGTCTTTGTTTTTGCCTATCTTTAACTTGAACAAAGTATGGTGACAGACGCAAGATGTTTAAAGCAGTTTGTGACAGACAAATCAGACAATTTATTTTAAAGAATTCTTCAACAGATTTTCATGATTTATGACACCATATTTGGACAGCTTAAAACTAAAGGAAGTCTTTTTTTTCATGAGTAATTACAATCTACGCGTTTGATCGTTATTGATTGTTTTCAATGGGTTTCTCTGTGTAATTCAAACCATTCTTTAAAAACCATTGTCTTATCCACTTTGCAACAATCAATCAATCCTTTAATTCAATACAAACGTCTGTTCTTCGACTTCTGATAATAGATTAAACCTTTATCGACCTTCGAAAAGAGGTCAACTTGGTAGAAACGATCTGTCCACCAAGTCGGTGTAGAACACTCTGCGAACGCTGCCACAGAATACTACTTTCTTGAAAATGTCATTTCACATCGTGATGAGCTTATGAGAACTTGCGGTCGAAAGATTATCGAACGTTGCCTGACAAGCGCTCCTTGTCCGAGAACTTTGGGCACAAGATGGACGCAAGACAAAATGAAATTATTATATAGGAGAATGAGAAAGGGCATGCTTGTCTCCAGATCGTTGGTGGAAAATCTCCACACCATTTTGTAAAGAACCGGCAGCTAAAGCCTATGATGAGGCATGGCCTGCAGAAGCTTGGCTACCTCGTCGATGGGAGAGCAGATCGACGGTGGATTATTGGAGAGGGATCAAGATAATTTTGTCGGTCGATACTCCGGTAGAAATAGACGGAGCTACCGAGACTATTGCTCGTATGAGGCATTGACTGGGCTAATTAAACAGAGGGTGTGCGACATCAAAATTGTTTTGTATTTGTTGGACCGGAGTGTACTTTAGTGACTGTATGTTTCAATGCAATCCCATATTAAATATCTATGAAGCCACCTGCTGCGGTATAAAGGGGAGGATATCAGTTGCCTTCCTTACAGATACGATACATAGTTAGCTTATGATAATTTATCTTCATTTTGGATGCGTATATCCAGAAAATTGGTGTCTTTCGTATATTGTGGTTGTCTTTGTAATTGTTGCTGTAGTAAAAGTTTGTAGTAGTTGATGTTCTTGTTGCTGTTGTTGTTGTTGTGGTTGCTGTTGTTGTTCTTGTTGTCGTTCTTCGTCTTAACTTTCTTCTTTGCATTCTTCTTTTTTCGTCTTTTTCTTCGTCTTCTGCGTTCTTTTCACATTATACCAACTTGCACCGCGGCTTGCCGAATCAACACTGTTATGTATGAATGGTTGAATCCCATGACATTTTAGATGATAAAATCTTTCCGAAACACTTCGGTCCGTAGCGAAAGCTCTAAAGGGCTTCATTTCCTCTTAAAACATTTTCAGTCTATGTCTGTTCCCCAAATCACAATTAACAATATCATAATATGCAGTTTCCCTTAATATAATATTTGATAACCGTTGTAGTTCCAATTATTTTCTTTTGTCTCTATTTTGGATGGAGCTGAAAGTTGGAGACCGGGTGAATGGGGACGCTAATAAAATTGGAAGTTCTTTTTTCTTCATATCTATACTGACTGACTCAGCTAGACTTACGTATGACTGTCAATACATCAGTTTGATACCGCAATGGAATAAATGCGACAAAAATAAACTCTGCTCAAAAATATGTCTGTGGAAAATATTCTATTATGTTGATGCAGAAACGATTACGCCGGCCACTGCCTGTAAGTCGTGAGTCTCTGCTCTTTTATATATTAAGTAGAATTTGTATACAGATACTGTTGTTTTGACCCATTTTTTCTTTCAATTCTAGTCTGGTGTGGGATCCAGGGCGGAGGTTACTCCTGTCTGGAAGAGGACCATTGCAGTTGTCCCTGCATGTTATAGGAGTCGACTAAGATCCCTTTGCTTAAATTTGTCTTCTCTCTGCTTCTATTGCCATTTACACATCCCCACCCTCATTCTAAACCCCTGGAACATCCATAAAGGAGGCTTTTGGCTGTATTTCAATCCATCAATTAATCAATTGTAAATACTAAATGTCAACTGAACCCTATTGGCTGGAACTGAACTCATGACCATTTAATTTCCATTTTTTCTTTACAATTTTCCTTGAAAGAAACTGCAGGGAGTTAAGACAACCACTTTTGGCAGCAGCTACTGATTCATTGCTTCAGCTCTGATACACAAATGACGACTATCAATTGGAAACGCAGAAGAGCGTGGCGAATGCTACTGGGTCTTACTGATGAATGACTCTTTGATGACTTGATAGGAGTTATTGTTCCATTGACTGGTGAACATTTTCGCTTGGATTATGGGATCACAGTTTATTTGATACCCTGTGCAGCATTGAGTCCATGAAATCCTGTTTATCTCAGTCTTACTCTGCAGTAATATGATGTAGGGTTCGGAATTTAGTTATCATAACATTACATGCAGTTTATCTTCATCATCATCATTATCAACATGGTCATCACAATAATTATTATGTACTGTCATCAATCATCACTATATCTGTAATATTCACAATCTAATAGGATGTTTATATGTTTATGTATTTGTTATCACGTCAATCTTGTGAACTGTGTGTATAGAGCTGATACAACAAAACTACGTACCTTATTTGGATAATAAAAATTATCTTATCCGATTCTGATCTACAAAGGTCTCCACATCATTTTAGGTAATAACGCTATGTTCAAAGTACTTTAAAAATCTAAGTTATGGATTGCAGCCTTATTTATTCAAACGAAATTGGCCCCGACATGACGGTTATTCGGTTCACAGCAAATGTCCGCCGCGCTCCATTTATCTTGTTTAAATTACAAATATTAACTGACGGAGTGGTACGAGAAGAATTCCTCTCCACATAGACTGGCAAAACATAAACTAGAATGACTGACTTGGAAAGCACAAGTGTCTCATCCTGTATGCTGTGATGCCAGTATGAATTACAAATCGCATTGCTCTTTGAGAATATGCATATTTATTGTGCGCTATCTGAACCATTGCTGTGTTTGGAGGGAAATATTATCTCTAAGATCGAGACCTGTTTAGGGTGTGTCGCAAGACTTGAAGTACCACAGGATTAAAGCGTTTAAAATCAGAGAGAAATGTTGTATGTCGTTGTTCCAATCCCCATGCGTTGGATTCTTGAATTTACTCTTTAAACGATGTTTCTTACTCCATCCAGCATAAATGCATAGCCGGCGATAGGCAAAGAATGAGCTGGTGTTATCGCCTGTGAGATGTACTGGAGGACATGAACTATACACAGTTGTGGGCATCGTGGCGAAGTCGTGATCACATCTCGGTACGAGTTGAGAGTCAAGAGGCGTTCACCATGGTCAGTATAAGCGTGCGTGACGGCGTGGATTCGAGCTTCGCTAGTGTGCGGTAAGGCTCATAACCGAGAGTCAATGCGTTATGACCTTGGGAAGGCACTTTACTTACCTCACTCGACTCTGGTGGGAATGAGTAACTGGCCGTTAAGGCAGCGCTGTCTGTTTGAAAAAAAATGTATTTGCGCCTAAAAGGCTGCAGACCGGGCGCCACGGGAATTTGCTCAAATTCTTACACAAAGATTAAATACAGACATTACTTCTGCAATGTCAGTCACCTTTAAGTCTGTGAACACTAGTTTCTTTCTTCCAAGTCCAGAAGGCACTGTCTATAACATTGTATTCAGATTGCGTACTCTATGTCGGAATCACTATCTTCCGCACTGCCAAAATCACTGTTTTCTTCACTGTCGTCGCTTTGTCGATCAGATAAACTCTTTCTTCCTCTTCGGTATTAATATCATCAGGGATTATATCTGATAATTCATCTGGAAGGAAAGAACCACTGTGCCACTTGATGTCTAGGATACCCAAACCATCACTGATCCATCCACTACTGTCAACAGTTAGAAGGTCGGGTAGTTGAAATGATGCTCTTCTCCAAATCAAAGTCTGAAAGTTTGCCCTCTTAACATGGAGTAAGAGAACATTTTTACATGGAGGCAGCTTACAAAGGTCTAAACCACTTCTACATGAAAGAAGGTTTCCTTTGCCACTAAATGTTTCGCTAACTTTTTCAGATCTTACTTTGTCGACACTTTTGATAAAAGCTTTTCCATACAACCGGCACTCAAAGGCCTCAAGTTTTAGAATGTCACATTCTGATACATTTTGTGTCTTTCCAAAGCATGAGAATAGCTCAATTAAATCTTCATCTGCCATCAGAAGTTTAAGGCTTTGACCTTTCCTTTTCCTGCGAAACAACTTGTGGTATTACATCTTGTGAAATCATGCAGACCCAACAGAGCATCTCTTAGAAGTTTAGACATAGATCTTGCCATCTTGGTTATATTTATCTGTCCTCTATTGTTTCCAGTTCCAGTCTGAAAATTCAATA
This sequence comes from Goniobranchus kuniei, assembly GCA_025770095.1. Lineage (NCBI taxonomy): Eukaryota > Metazoa > Mollusca > Gastropoda > Nudibranchia > Chromodorididae > Goniobranchus > Goniobranchus kuniei. The sequence continues at coordinate 12,707 of JAOYNN010570531.1, forward strand.
TCTTGTCAATAGCATCACAGTATGACAGCAGTAAGAGGAAAACATCTGCGTCAGGTGAGTTTACAACTATTCTTGTTGTGTGGGACTGTTAGGAGGCATATAGGCAATGGAGTATAATTCTTGTGTCTGCCTCTTCTTGTGTTGAATACAACTCTTCAACAAGACAAGCAGTGACAAACTCTCCATCAGGACTTGTTAAAAGATAGCATCTCTCCTCGTTTACAAAGAACAGTTTGCTTATCTTTCAGCTTTAGGTATACTGATCTTTTTGTCATGCTGTTCTGAGAAAATTCACTAAGGACTTTTTGTTATTCTCTCTGGATAAGAACTGTTTCCATTTACGGGCGAGTTGAATCTGTACTCCAATCGCACAATCGTTATCCTCTGAGGAACCCCTTCTCAGCCGTTCAGCACTTTTGATTGAATCAAATTTGTATGTGTCTGTTACAAAGAGGACAGAACATGTATTTGGTAGACATGAAAATAGTCTCTCTGCAAGTTCACTGTATGTGTTTGGGATCTCTGTCATAGAGTGGAAGAGTGCATTTCAATCTACAATGTATTATGTAGTTTCATCATTTGGTATATTTTCACTTTCCAAACACTCTTCTTTTTCAATTCTATGTCGAAGTGTAGACTTACTTGTTTTGAGAGGAAGGCCATCTGGTGTTG
>JAOYNN010570642.1:0-13377 GCA_025770095.1 Goniobranchus kuniei
AGGGGCTAGAAATTTAACTAGGCCCTATTTGGCAATCTCTACGGTGGCTCACATTAAAGTGAACAATAAGAACAGCTTTAGTTCAGCCTAGGTTAAAAAAACAACAACAAACAATAAAAAAAAAACAAAAAAAAAAAACAAAGGCACACAAAAACACCCCCCACCCATACACACACACAGAAACACACAAACTAAACAAACAAACAAAAAATTAATGCTGTGCAACAGTAATTGTGAAACATCTAGCACTTCGTTGTACATTATGTCTTCATCTTCTACATCCCAGACCTAGGTTGACCATCACAGTTTAATTGTTGTGAGCAGTTAGTTTGATAAAATTCCCATGCTTGTTCATCGATATGGTATGTTTTAGTAAATGATGTTCAGTTCATAAGAAAAACCTTCAGTGGAGAAAAGTCACTCACCATGGGAATCTGCAACCTCAATGAGCAGTTTAAGAAGAGGTTTGATAACTGGTTTGTGAATCAGAAGCATCTGCCTTGATTGACTGATGACAAGCTCAAACAATCGCAGCTGATGCAATCGCAGACGCTCATGAAAGGGTATGTTGAGCGTGCACCAGTTGCAGAAACTCTCCAAGAGATCAGATTCCAAGACATAGTGAAGAATTGGACCTTCATAGACAAAACAACAAAAAAACAAATAACAATTGTGTGAAAGGCTGCAAACAAAAGCTGTTGCTCCTTTAATGTGTGCTTCAAGGTATTTTGGAATTTCAAAAAAGTAATAATATATCTACAAAGAAAATAATCCACTAATATGTTGATATATCTGCAACAATTTTGAAATTTCAACAAATACCAATCCATCAATATTCTTCATGAAAAAATCTCGATATCGTATCAAACTTTATATTATTGATATTGCCCATCACTAGCTCACAGTATGACTACATTGGGATGTGCCCTCATACAAAGACAGGCATTTATACACAACATATGCAGTGTATTATAGTATATATATGGGACAACTTGCCCTAGTTGGTATGATTTGCGTCACCACGCCAAACTTGGTCCAAAAAGTGTACAAAGGGAATTATTACTTAGTGAGAAGACCTTCACATTTGAAATCCTATGATATTAATCTTGAGCATACTGAGTTAGATGTAGCCGAGCCTTGGTGAACGTCTCATCTAATCAACCTACTATGTCTAAATCTAGAGATCTAGATCCAAATCTAGAATCAAGTTATCACATTAAAACAAAATTTTCAGCCAGCACCAAATCGCAACAACTGGGTCCAACAAATCAATGACATCATTGATTAGAGAGTCAGCCATATTCTCTCAAAAGGTGTTACTGGAAGAAAGGCCTGGTCATCATCTTGAAGCACAATGCCGAGAAGGGATGGATAGATCAAATTGCTGATTGTTTGCATGGTCAGTACAACATGATGCATTACAGTCAAATAAAGAGCACCATTCTTTAATCTTTCTAGCCCTGACGCTGACTCATTCGAACCACCCTGACTCTAATCTTATCTTTACCCAAACCCTAGCCCTATACCTAATCTTATCTCAAATCCAAACTCTATTCCTAACCCAACCTTATCCATGACTTTAGCCTACCCTCTTTCATTGACTGATATCACTTTTGAAGATTTCATAATTAACAAGAGAAACAGACTTCATGATTATTACTTTCTGCCTATTTTTATTTGCAGTTTCTTTCCCTTTTAACCAATTTAATGTTAAGATATACATTTTGATCAGGAATTAGATTTATATCTATAGATCTAAATCGAGATCTACATCTAGTAGCCTACACACACTAAATATAATGACACCGAACGGTGTACCATGTATAAGCTGTAGTCTCTCCTAAAGATTTGGAAAATGAAGTGGTGCAAAGTCGGCTCCAGGTGAGTGAGGCAGCCCAACCAGACCGGTGGGTGAGTGGACCGGGAAATGCGTCCTACATACATAATAATCCCTATGAGAAAACAAAGATTTTTCTTTAAACGACACTGTAAATGAAATCCTCATTTCAAGCAATTTTATTAAACAGATTTCCGATTGCCTACCTGGCACGCCTCCATCATCATCTTCACTGACCAACAGAGTAATCATTTGCTCCAGGTGATGTAACACCAATTCCACACCATCTGGAGTAGCCTGCCCATTGATAGTGGCTTTCTTGTCTTGGCAAAGGATGACACTGCATGCCTGAGTACATAGCATTATGGATGAAAATGATCAATGACAAGTCAGTTTAATAAATAAGGTTTCAATATCATAGGGTGCAATGCTTAAAAGACATTTCATGACTTCCCTTAATGTATCAGCTCAGGTCATTTTCCATATGATTTATGTGGCAATCTGAGGCCACATGTTGACACGTGAAACACCATCTAACCTTGTCTCTACATTAGTTAGCTAGTCTCCAGCCTTGGAGAGAAGAACAACTTAGACTAGGTATCTTGAAATCATACCATTTGGAAAATTCACCCTCAGCAATCTTTATCATGGATGCTTAAATTCTAACTTAATTTGAACTCTTCTATTACTTACTTTGCACCATAAACTCTCAATAAATTTCTACTCTGGTGATAAAGTACATCTACTTACCTACTTGGAAGAATTTACAACTGTACAATGATTTTTTAATGACAGTGACAACAGCCGCCAAGAGAGAAACGTTTAGCTTGAAAAATTTGGATCAATTTATTCCATGGATTATTTGAAAGTCAGCACCATAATCTTGAGTCTATTATTTTTCTATTGCCCATCAAGGATATGACCCAATGAATACCTATGTAATTGTGTGGGCAACATCGTCTAAGAATCTGGAACCTAATTGCATATTGTCCAGCCCAAATGATATGTGAAACTATCTGTTCAACTAGTTTGTGATCTACATGACCAGTTTCCTGAGTGCATTGTCCTATGAAGACTGACATCTATACAAGGGCTATAGTTGGGATAACAAGATTCATCACAAGAGCTATTAGAGTAAAAATTCTCTTAAAGATCTCAATAAATTTAGCAGAGTGACAAATATACTTTCATTGAAGTGGCCATTCAAATCATACATCGTGGGGACTCTTCAGTAAACTACAGGTGTTTAAAAGTTCCTTTGTGAATTCTAGGTCTATCTATTGTTAATAAAAATTTGTGACAATGAAACTTCTTAATTGTGGTACCATCTTGTCCAGAACAAAAACATTATATACTTCTGAATTACCAACCAAAATTCGATCGAGGCCAGTGAACTTGATTTTCAGAATTGAGAAGAAAGCAATAACAAAAACTAAAGTTTTAACCTGCAATTCGGTGAGTTTCACACAAAATAAGATACATATTTTTAGAATAATTATACCTGCTACTCCCAACTTACTTGTTTCCAATGGTTTTGAAAAACTTCACGACATGTGTTTGGGTCAGTGTCAGAATGCGATGGACTTGGACTGGCAGATTTTCTATCCCCACGTTTAAACCAGCTCATTCTTCTTCACACGAGTCTGAATAAAATACATTCAACTGGTAGGCAGAGTTCCACTCTCTCATCTTCAAGTCAAAATGCTGAAAAGGCAAAATAATATGGATGCAATGTTCTTGTTCTTCAGATACAAAGTGATATCCATCCAAATGTTTTGTCTTCTTTCTGCTCATAAACTGGAACTCCAGAGGGAACTGCTTTGGTTACAACAATTTTCTATCTGTACTGCAATGCTATTTATTAGCGTATTTTGCTATTTTTGCATCTTTTTATGGAAAGTTTTCGTACTATGAGAACAAAATTGCTGGACCAACCATAAATCTCTACACATATAAATATTCTCCATTTAATAATACCATCACAATATTAGAGCCAAAAGGTCCAAATTCAATTCAAGCTAGTGCGGCTTCTAAGCAAAATTGAATGAACATTTTGGATATTTTTCATTATTGTATGGAGTTTCACCCACAGAAATCCCAAATAATCAGAATGACAATAAAAAGAAGACTACAGGGACAAAATACAATGTCCACTATTAGACAAAAGAAGACCCTTTAAGATGGTAAATACATAGGTATAATCTTTGACAATAAGCTATAAAGGAAGTACGAAAATAGAGCCATATGCAAAGAAGCAATTAAAAAATCATCTGGTTTTTCTAAAGAGAAACATGCATAGCCAGTGTTTCTCACTGTTTGCTCAACACTGTTTGTTCATGACTAACAGGCAGAGGTGTTTTGTCATGCTTGGTATATTTTAAGTCTTACAGTGGTCAGTCTCAATCTGCTTGGATTATATGTTCCACCAAGACAATTCTGGATATATTGTGCAACCAGTGTAATACCTATTATTCATTTTGGTCTATGATATTTTCAGTTAATTTAGTAGTTATCAATCAAAGCTAAACAATGAATTTCCATAGCATGAATACTTCTCCTTTTTTAAATCTCGTGATCTTAATTCTGCTCACAACATGCTTTCATGCACCAAATGTGTCCAACAGTAACACCAACACAGCACAGAGAGGAGGGAGACGAAAACAGAGAAACTTCAAAATGATCATCAACAACAGACCACGAACAGTAAACCCACTCACCTCGCCCCGGCCACCACCATCGTTAGTCACTGTCCCTTTTGTTGACAATACAATGACTGACAAGGCCCACACAAATTAATAACAATAATAATATCTACATTTATATAGCGCCTTTTGTCAAAACCTCAAAGCGCTTTACATTTCATTCAATTTCACTTCACTCATTCAATAATCAGAATACATTAAATATCTTAAAATATTGCACACTCATAAAAATATTATATTATACAATTGAAAGCCGACTAATATGGCAAATAATAATGTTCATAATACTGTTATGATGTTACAGATATTTGCTGAAAAGATATGTTTTCAGGCTCTTTTGATTGTTGTAATACTGTTTGCAGACCTCACAGACGATGGCAAAGCATTCCATGTAGCTGGACCTATTTCCTGAAAGCTTCTATCACCAAAACGTTTTCAATGTGTCTTAGGGACTGAAAGTAATTTCAAGTTTTGTGATCTAAGAGTGCATGAGGGGTGATAGGGAGTAAGCAGATTTTGGATGTACACAGGTGATCTAGAATCAAGACTGTTATAACAAAATACAGCAATTTTGTACTCAATTCTGGCCCGTACAGGGAGCCAATGGAGGGTTCTTAACATTTGTTTGCTACCCATTTCAATTCTGGACTTTCCAAGGATCAATGTTGCCGCACAGTTTTGCACTCTTTGAAGTTTATTCTGTCTCTCGTCTGTAAGGCCAGCAAACAGAGAGTTGCAATAATCTAAACAAGAAAGAACAAAGGATGACAATAGGACCTTTAAGGAATCGGAAGATAAAAAAGGTTTCAAATTGGAGATTTTTCTCAACTCAAAGTACAAAAGTCAAATGGTGGAGTTGATTTGTTGGTCCGTTGAAAGATTGCTGGCAATAACTTTACTCCTAAATTTTTGGCAGAATTGGAAATATTGATGTTAACATTTGCTATGGTAATTTTCTTAGTCTCTACTTTTTTAAGATTGGTTTCAGATGAGCAAAGAAGAACTTCAGCTTTTTCATCGTTAAATTTGAGCTTGTTCGTTTTCATCCTATTCTTTACAGATAGACAGTATCTCTCAATGTCCAATTGGTTTGAGAAATGTTTGATACAGATGTGTGCTGATAAAGCTGTGTATCATCAGCATACATGTGGTAATTGATATCATGTAATTTGATAACTTGACTCAATGGGAGGGTGTACAATGTATAAAGAATAGGACCAAGGACAGACCCTTGTGGAACACCATGTTGAACAGAGAATTTCGTAGATAGTTTCCCATTAACTACAATGGTTTGGCTTCTGCCGAATAGATAGGATTTGAACCAAACCAAGACATTTCCTGAAATTCCAAAGTAATCAGACAGTCTGAATAAGAGAATTGACTGATCAATAGTGTCAAAGGCGGATGACAGATCAAGGAGAGTCAATAAGGATATTTCACCTTTATCACAAGAAACAAGAATATCATTCATAATCTTAAGTGAAGCTGTCTCCGTACTGTGGTATTCGCAGTTAAGTAGACTGGTATGGTTCCAAAAGATTGTTTGTTAGCAAATGTTCCTTAAGCTGCTTGAGTACAACTTTTTCCAGGATTTTGGACACAAATGCAAGACTAGAAATTGGTCTGAAATTTTTCAGGTTCTCTGGGTCCAGGTTGTTCTTCTTAAGAAGAGGGGTGACTAGAGCAGATTTAAAGCAATCGGGAACGATACTAGAATTAAGCGATTCGTTGATTATATCAGTGATAATTTGTGCAACACTGTCAAGACAGGTCAGTAATAATTTGGTGGGTATGGGGTCCAGGGGGCACGTATAAGGAGGCGACGACAAACTGATTTCCTTCACTTTAGAAATACTTATCTTCATGAATGAACTTGATTTTGCTGCTGGCGGTTTATTCTGTACAGATGACACTTCTGACGGACAGTCTTTATCAAGGTCATCTCTAATTCTCTTGATTTTGTCTGCAAAGAATTGGTAAAAAACATTAGGAAGTTCATCTGAGGAAAAATTTGCTGGTAGTGGAGTTGTTACAGATTTTTGTTTTAATTCGTTGGCGATGTTAAAGAGCGCTTTGGTGGTTTTGCATTCCTTTATCTTTAATTGAGATACTCTCTCTTTTCAGAAGCAACTAATTCGTTGAACTCTTTTACCCGCCTTTGGTAAATTTCTCGATGGATTGTGAGACGAGTTTTAGACCACTTCCTCTGTGCTGCGAGCCGACGACGTTTTGCTTCTTTCATCTTCGTGTCAACCAGGGAGAAGATCGTCTCTCTGTCACTATTTTCGGTCTAAGCAGGGCGTGTTTATCGAGAGCATCAAGTAGAGAGGTGTTGTGAAAGTCTGCCAGACATTGATGGGATTGATCTTTTGATAAAAAAACAAACAACAACAACATCTTAAGGGTGTTGTTAAACTTGTCGATGTCGATGGCTTTAATATTTCTGTTGGTGATGGTTTTCTTTTCAATTGGTGGTTTAGGTCTGTTTATTAAAAAAAACAAAAACAAAACAAAACAAAAAAATCTTCACTAAATGATATGATTTGAGTGGGTGGTCAGAGTTGATTTTATCGACGATTTCCAAATCTGTGATGGCCGATCTAAGATATGCCCCAAAGAACGAGTGGGTTTGTAAATTACTTGTTCAATGAGATGATTATTGAACAAGGATCTCATGGATTCAGCATAGGTATTGCTTGCTGAATCGAATAAATAGTGAAATCACCAAGGGTGAAGAAATTTATATTGTAATTTATGGAGTAACTATCCATAAGTTCAGCTGTTTCTTGTATAAATTATTGTTTATGTCTGATGTTGTTGATTTTCGATGGTGGAGGATGATATAGACATACAAAGGTGGCAGTGACGTGCAAGTGCTCCAATGATGAAAAATCGGTTGCAGTATCATTTATTTTCAGTTTGATGTTCTGCTTACAGATGACACAGATACCACCTCCATATCTATTGCCTCGTGGTCTAGAGAAAAATTTTTAAGCCCGGTGGTGTTATTTCCTTAATGATAGCGTCGTCTCCATCGGCAAGAAACCAAGTTTCCGTGTTGAAGACAATATCGGAGTCCGACTCCGTTATCAGGTTGCATATTATTGAAGCCTTCTTGCGAAAAGACTGTCGGTTAAAATACAAAACTTAAACTGTAGACGCCCCGAAAACCCTTCAATTGAACATTGATAACTTTGTATAGAAAGCTGTTTAAAAAATGTCGGCTTCTCAGCTGATTGCAAGGTCACAAAATGTGTTACGCTCTACCAGCATTTTGAAGATCGAAATTCAGAAAAGCGGACCATGTGTGGAAAAATGCGCTTTGCACAGTAGATCTGCATCTGCAAAGAACAAAAAGAAATCGTTACCTTTTAAAAGTCACGACCCACATTCCGACGATTATTATTGATCCGATTCTACCACTTCTTTAAAGAGTTATTAAAACGAAGAAACAATGGAAAGATAGTATCCGTGTCATTCAAATCTGCATGTGTTGGGATATGCCACTAACTGTCTTTATTTATAGACAATTCAATGCAGACACCTGTTAAGGGTATGATGGCGCTTTGTCAGACTTACATCCCGCCAACTTGTCTCGGTTTAAGATGTTGTTATCGTCCCGGCAATGCCTGGGTTAATGAATGAATTATTTATAAAACAATTACGTAAAAGCAGGCATATTCACAAACATATTACAACATGTAATTAACACATGTGAAATATAAATAGAATATACAAAGGCTTAAAAGCTACCGTGTTTCAAAGAAAAAATAGAAATTATCACGGAGATAATTCACAGTCACATTTAGCATCTAATGAGTTGGGTTTTTAATCTCTTTTTGAAAATGTATATCGCAGGGGAGGTTTTACAAGTATCTGGCAGTGAATTTCACTCATCCGCAGCGCGAACGAAAAGGATCTTTCACCATCACATGTTTTTATGTTACAGATATTTTAAAACAGTAAGTTTCTTTTAGAAGAACGAAGGGCTCATTGGAGACAGTATCCATTAAATAGCTCCTTTAGATAGAATGGGGAGGAATTTTCATAAAGGCAATTGAATACAATGACTGCTATCTTATATTATATCACACGTTGTCTCATTGGAAGCTAATGTAACTCTTTCAATACATTAGAAGCACTAGTACTTTTGGAAGCTTGTGCCATGCTGATAATTCTCCAGGTTTTGCGGTGCCTGTGAGCGTCTGAATAATAGATGTTGTAGATTTTAGGGATGCTTGATAAGAGGAAAGTCTGGATATCCTTTAGTTTATAGTCTGTTCACTCAGGTATGTTCACACAAATTTGCCCGTGGCGTTGCAACTGCCGTATGTATTTCATTGAAACTTTGCACGCGGACCAAGATTTGCAATGACCCAACCCGAATTTCTTTTACCGAGGGTTAGAATAGTAATACTACGCTATGTACAAAAAGATGAGGATCCCTTGTACAAAAAATCATAACTTTCAGAAGAAGAAAGTCAATGCGTTTGAAGTTTGGCAAATATTCAATTCCATGATTTAGTGATAAAGATGCACACTTGCCTTCAATTTCGAGCAACTGTTTACTGTTTGATGTGTACATTTCATCAAAGTGGATACGTATTGAAATGTGATTTCCCAAAGTGATTGAAGTCACACGGTATTCTGATGCTCGCAAAAGTTCAGTAATGCTTGAAAGCGCCACGGCTGTTCTGGCAGTAGCCGCAGCAAATCTTCATCAAGTTGACCAGGTTGGTGAATATCTTCCGTGGAAGCGCCTGCCACTCAGCCTGCAGCATCTGGAAGACGTGTTGGGCATCCCTGAGAGGGGGATAGCTGCTCCTCACTTTGCGATCCAGCTCATCCCAGAGGTTCTCAATCGGGTTGAGATCATCACCACATGCTGGCTGCTCCATTCTGCTGACGTTGGACTGTTGCAGGAAGTCGCTGACCTTCCTTGCTCTATGGCGGAGAGCGTTGTCATCCTGGTAGACAGCCATCGGTACCATCTGATGCAGTGTTGGCACAAACAGCGTCGCAGGATCTCATACCGGTATCGAAGGCTAGTCAGTTTACCCTGTACTTGATACAGGGCTATTCTGTGGTCAGTGGCGACTGCAGGGGTCAGGCTTGTCCAGCTGAGCGCGAGTCGCAAAATTAAGAAAATCGCTCTCAAACCATTTATCAAAAAAAAAAAAAAAAGATCCGCCACAATGAAAATGAATCAAAATCAGTAAGCCTTCAAATAGTCAACTACATGCAGAGTAATAAATAGACAGTATTAAAATGCACAACAATACCAGATACAGTGTAGGTCGGGCTGTTTCCTCAGAGCACGAGTCTTAAAGGGGCTTTAGTGATTTTCAAGGCATCAATCGCGCATTTCTTCAATGTTGATACCATTGAAAATAACAGGCCAGGTCGGGCCATGACCCTAAAGCCAGATGCGCATGGGAAACCAATAAATTGCAGTATTGTCTCCTTGCAAACATCACTCACTTGTACGCCTTGGGAAAGTCAGACATGTGTCTGCTACCGAACGCATGCATTGTGTGTCTCTGTGCGTGTGTTTGCATGGGCGTGTGTTTTACTTCTTTAAGTAAGTGACAAATGAACGGTACCGATGATGGTGTGTGGTTATTGCGTAGAAGAAGATAGGGATGAAGGTGGTTACCGGAGTGACATGCCAGAAATATAAGCGAGCTCGAGTACCTGTCACAGGCTAGAGTGGCCTCTGACTATTGTGAAGACTGAAGACTCCCCAGACCATTACAGAACCTCCCGCAAAGGCCACATTTTCTTGAACAGTGGTGTCAATAAAGCAATGCATTGGTGCCTTCTGACCCTCAGTCGACCGTCGTTGTGGTTATTTGTGAAGCGTGAATCATCACTAAATAGGACCTGGGACAATTGGTGACGTGTCCACCTCAAGTGACGTCTGCAGAATGCGTGGCGTGCCGCCCTTTTGGCTGGAGATCAGCGTAGCCGTACATAATGGGCGACCAGAACGGAGGTTAAATCCATGAAGGCTGTTCCGTATGGTCTGCTGGCTGATGTTGATGTCACCATCAGCTGCCTTCAAATGATGCTGGAAGAGGCTGTTCTTATCTGCAGAGCTTGTTGTTCAATGAGACGATCTTCTCGTGAGTTTGTCTTTTTTTGGTAGACCAGATCTGGGTCTTTCCTGGACCCTCCCAATGACCGTGTAGCGTTGAATTAATCTGACAATGACCGAGATGAACACCTGTTGACGCCTGGCTACTTCTCGCTTGGGAACGCCATCTTGGAACTATGCAACAGCACGTGCCGTGTGAAAATCGCTCAATTTTCGTCGTGGAGGCATTGTCAGAGCAGGCCTACTACTGTTGTAATGTCTTCTTATAAAGCCAAGAAAGCGAAAGCATCTCACAAACAAACAGTAGTGCTTGCAAGAGCATAATACTTTTTCAATCTGGCTTGTGAAAGGTGTTCAGACAGAACGGTCCCAAAATGGTCCTTTTTCGCAAGTTTCCGCTTTTCCTTTGGCGGCCAAGCTCAGTAGTAGAGGATCCCGTACAATCTTCGCACCAACACAATATCGCCGACTGACAGCTGAACAATAATTCATAAGAATTTGGCTGTACTGATGTGATGTTTAGTGGTTGGCATGTGGTACCAAGTCCAGACCAACAGCACAATCTAGCACAATCGTTAGAGAAAATGAGATAGATGGCAAGGTGTGCTGACAGTAATAATAATAAAGGATTAATCTTTGTGTTATGAACACACATAGAGGTACCGTGTGGCACAGCCTATTGTAAGTAATGCCGTGTGGTGATTAAACAATTATGAGTTAATGACAAACACTCAAAAGCACACACACGCACATTCAAGGCATCCAGATTACGTCTACGAATGAAAATAGAAGAAGAGGAAAGGGAGATAACCAACGGACACAGAATAAAGGACAGGACTTATTCTGTTGGATGACCTATCATTCAATTTTGGAAGAATAAAGAGTTTAAGGATAAACCTTAAAACTAAGGTTATAAAGACACAGATATTTAATTACACAGGTCTCATTAGATAATAAAATAAAGTAGCAAGGCTACAAGTAAAGAAAACGGAAAACAAACGAATTGATTTAAAGTTACATAAAACGGAAGTCTTATCTACTGAAGTGATCACGGGATGCATGAACAATCCGTGATCACGTGCTACACACACAACCGCCAACAGGGGTGGGGGTGGGGAGCAACCATCTATCCTAATTAAAACCCAACCTTCACTCTCAACCACGATATGACGACTCTTTCGCGCACTCAGATACGCAAGTTATACAAACTGTTCGTATCCTTCCACGGAGACAGGGAAATACAGGCAGTTCCCTTCCAGTCCGAAAGAAACAGCTTCACTCCTCCTGGAACCAGTGGACGTTCAGATACACAAAGGTCAGTCACAGGGAAGTGACGCAGATCAAATGCAGAAGGAGAGAGGGAGCACACTGAGTCTGCAGATTATAAAGACGATCTCCGAAAAGACATCAGATTCGGGTCTCCAAGGAGATCCAAAGTCTCGCGCAGTGTAGAAAACTCACTGCAGCGAGGCTAGAATTGGTCAAAACTAATGAAAGGACCAACAATAGGCCACAACAAACTGAGACTTTAATAACAGTAGCCAACTGAGTTGATTATGCACCTGTTTTTCTTAGTGATTCTTAACCTTTTGTGCGTAGTATATATTAAAACATACAGCACCTGTCAGGGTACTATTGTAAAGGGTTTATGGTAATAATTTAATACATTAAATGTATAACTTCCTGACGGTCACCAAAATGTACCGCTCCACAAATTCCAGAGAGATAAAATTCAAATTCACGTGATTGATAACTGACGGCCAACACACCTAGATAACTGTTCACAGCTTTCCGCACTTCTAGCAACACATGTTTACGGAAAACATTGCAAAGTTTGGGGATCGTTTAAATGAAAACAGAGAAAAGATCAAAGAGATTCAGCATCCTTAGAAGCGTATTAGTGGAAAAATGTTCAAGAAAACCGCCAAATGTCTATGTTGAACGGACATTCAAAGAGATTGGGAGGGATGTCTTTATTATTATGGACATGGACAGAGATTACAATTGGTTTGCGGTGTGGTTTATCTAGTGAAGGCGTTGACCTTAACAGAAGACGTTTTCAGATCTGAGTCGAACCATTTGTTTTTTGTCGCGACGTGATAGGTGTTTGATTTCCAATGAGGCCCCATGCTTGGTCATGTTAATTACAGTCAAAGACTCACACTGTCTCGTTCACGCAGCCGCATGCATGCTCACATCCTCTTGTGCACATTCACACAAACACACACAAACGGGCACAAACATCTGCATACGAGTCTCACAATACATCGTGAAGACAAAATAGTCTATTGTTTACAGGCTGTGAACAGTCCATGTAAAAAATTATGATGTGGAGGGGGCAGGAGAAGGGAGGTTCATAGACGTATGCAATTCAATATGCAATCAAATTTTCAATAGAATATTCATTTCAACATCCCTCATTTGTTCGAGTATCGTATTTTCATCTAATCCCTGCCTTGTGCTACGGGAAGGAGGATTAGAAAGGTTTGTTCTTTCAGAAATATGATACAAACTATGAAGACCCTTCTTCAGTTCGTGGTTTATGCAGATACAAATTGGACAAAAGAGTAAGTTCAGACACCACTATCCGAGTAAAATTTATTCCTGCCAATCTTTTTTTCCTATTTAATTATTTTCACAGTACTCCAAGACAATGACTGGGTATATCGAAAAGGGAATCCATATTAAAAGGCGAAGAAGAAGAAGAAGAAGAAGAAGAAGAAGAAGAAGAAGAAGAAGAA
>JAOYNN010570753.1:0-13376 GCA_025770095.1 Goniobranchus kuniei
GAGAGAGAGAGAGAGAGAGAGAGAGAGAGAGAGAGAGAGAGAGAGAGAGAGAGAGAGAGAGAGAGAGAGAAGGGTGCCGGAGGTGGGGGTGTTGAAATTGTACATCATAAAAGTCTACCAAACCAACTGATTCACAAGGTCTTCAACAGCAGTTAAATGAAACCAATAAAAACAAACAAACAATAGATGCAACCATACACATACACAATCATAGACCAGATGTCTAGTTAATGTTAACCTTGACTTTGCCATGTGTACACACATGTGCTCTTTGACTAATACTCTCTCTGTATTCAATAGCAGGCATGACATTTATGGCTATGCTTATTGTATCATATTATATATTATTATGTTATATGTAGTCATATATGTATACTTTGAGACAAAAAAGCTGAAAGATGTCAAATTCGGGTAGCAATAATTTAGTGGACATTAGAACCATATAAGACATATGTAGCAATGCTCATGGAAGTCATTGCTTTCCACTTCCCTCATCCATTCATTTTATAATGTGGAGTTTTCTATAAGTATGAGTAAGTCATGGCAGAATCAGTGGTGAGAGCCGTAACTTAATTTAACTGAAGGATCTTGAAAAATAAGTGGTGCATATTTGTGAAAATATTTGGTGGAAATCTAAGGAGGTTTTGGGGCAATACAAATTCTAGGAGAACTTGGAACAACTGCATGGAGGCATGCAGGCGATTTAAATTTAAGGAGAACCTGACACAAATGAAGGCATTGGAGCAAAATTGCAAGGGGTTTTACAGGAAGCCCTGGAGCTATATAAATTTAAGGAGAACTTGCAGAGCAAATTTAAGGAGGCTTAGGAGAACTTTAAATGGAGAATTTGGCGCAAATTAAGGGATTCTTTGGATGGAACAAATTTGCAGAGGTTTTGCAGGAGGCTTAGGAGCAGATGCAGTCCACAGTGGGTCAATAGGACAGCAGCCTATCTGCAATTAACATCAAGGACAAGAAATGAACCAGAACCTGTAATCCTCTTCTTTTTCTGAGACAAATGCAATAAAAATAAGCAGATGATTCCATTTCTGAAACATGTCTTGCAAGGCTTATTGCCAAAAAAAAACCAACATAAAAAAAAACAAAAACCAAAACAACACATGTCAATAAATAACATAGACCTGTATAAATTTGTATGCCAAACACTAGGCAGATGCGAATCCTGCAAATAAGACTTCTGAAGACTAGGCTGAGTGACAATGACATAAGAAACAGCAATTATATAACTTGACATTTGTGTTTAAAATGATGCTATGTAGTATACATCACACAATTATGATCATTTCCAAGCAGCCCCCATGCAAACAGAATTTAAACAAAATCACAACAACAAAAAAACCCTCTGAAAATGGCGCAAGCAGCTTCTTTGAGCAGATGTAAAAGAAAAATGCAAAAGCATACAGCACAGGAGGCAGAATCTTCTGACACAGTAAAAAAAACAAAAACAAAAACAAAAACAAAAAAAAGAGCACAAGCAGATCATGAAAAATTGAAAAGTCAAGCAAGAGCCGAATTTTCCACTAGACTTCCTATATTATATACATATGGATATCAAATATATAGTAAAGGGTGAGCCCAAAAAACTCATCTCCAACTCTGAAGGCTCACTACAGTATTGTCACTACTTAATTTTTAAAGGGGCTTTTTAACCTTGCAAAATGAAGCAATACTCTAAATTCTGTGGAAATATGAGCCTGATTGATTGAAGGGTTCAAGAGTTATAGAAGATAATGTAAAAGGATGTCGTAGTGCACAATATCAAGACAATTAGTATTAGGAAACTCCATTGAAATAGTTTAGTTTTTGCTACATTTCTCACACACAACGCAGTTAGTCAAGACAAAAAAACTTTCTGTTGTTGATCACTTCTAACACTCTGTCTGAGGTCTATTTAAACTGTGAGCCAGTTTTAGCATACATTGATTATTCTAGATTAGGTCTACGGCCAATTGTAGTAGTAATAGATCTATATCTACCTGGTACTAGATCTAGGCTTTCCTGCTTTGACCCTCAAGACGGTTTTCAACTGAGCTGACAGTGAAAGCGGGCAGATGCAGTCTGATATTGTCTCAACAATGGTATGCTTGAATAAATCCACATTGAGACCATTCTATTGAATCAATCTTTTCAAAATTTTGCTAGTGAATACAAAATTATTTGTTTTAATTCGACTGCTAATTCATAAGTGAGCCAATTTCAAAAGAATAACGTTATTACCTTTTTAAGTTGGGAGATCTGTTTTTAGCCAACCAACATATAGAAATAAGAATCAAATAGACATCCCATCAGGCTTTTCTCCCATGACACACATACATCATTGGTGTTATTATTATCAATGGAAATGAAATGCTCAGCTTCTTATATATATGAGGGGTCGTGTCATAAAAAGTACAGTCACTTGCTGTTTACGGGGTTTTATTGGGGGCAGGATGGGACAGAACGTTGTTTCAAATTGTTGTAGTTTCTCTTCTGAAGCAAAGTGTGCATGGAGCAAACTGTCATTTAAACAAAAAGTCTTCAAAATGAAAGCCAAAGACACCTACAATCACACACAAACCATACGCATGATGAAACAAACCCACTACTTACTATCTACTACATTTTTCAAACACAAATAGTTATTGACACATCTTACTTCTTGGCCAACAAAATGGACAATCTAAAAGTGAAACATGATTTAGCCAAAGGGCATGGTTATTCTGATGGAGGTTTTAAATAAACATAAAATGAAAACTGCATTCTGGTTGAGGAATGATGAAGATGAAGTTATTAAAATGTGAAAAAAAAAAACCCCAAAAAACCAAATCCTCCATAAAAGTCATAATAATGATATCGCCAATGTTGTTCTCTAAACAGACAAGACCATCACGGATGGAATCTCTAGACATACAGGCCTATTTTAACAGTTTTAAGAAAACAACAAAAAAAAACAAACCAAAAATAAAAAGCCAACACATCCATCTGAAACATTTATAGCACAACACAAAATGACGCATACCAGTATCAATAGGTCTACCATTTCACATCTACCACAGGGCATGCAGCCTCTAATATTGGTACCAAAAAGGTGACATTCAAGACAATTAGGAGTTATATGTTTAGAGAATGGCATTGACGATACATATTCTATGAGACCATGTCAAAAATAACCATGATAAACTGCAATATGGACAACAAAAACACCTCTAGGGCATCTATGTACAATGTGGCATCACTGATTATGATAGTAATCATGACAGATTTGAAAAAACAACATCAAAGTCATTATTTAAAAAAAGATGAATTGTGATAAATTCATCCTTCTGTCTAAGCAAGGAAATAAAAGAAGATCAATCAATTAAAAAAACCAACAACCAATACACAATGTAATCTGTGTGGTTGTGAAGAGATATCCTCCCATATTTTCATTACAGAAAATCAAAAAGACAAAACGTTTAAATAGTAAAATTCCAACATTTTCTTGTATCAGGTATGTATTTACTCATACAAAAAATTAAGTCAAACTAAAAAACAAAATTGCAAAAATAGAAAAACAAAACAAAATACAACAACAAAAAAAGAAGAAAAACAAAAAGAGGAAATCAAGCCAGTATTTCAAAGGAAATCCGTCTAGAATCCAAAAATGAATCCTGTGTAACCTGAAAATGAGGTGGCATGATGACAAACATCCTTTCTACGAGCAAGAATGAGAAACTCAAATAAGGTATAATCACATATCATTAAAATTTAGTCAATACAGGCTAACATTCTACTCTTCAGGATACAGCATTCATAGGCTGAAAATTTTCACAGTTTCCAATAAAAGTAATATTTTTTATTCTCTCCCAGTTCCTTACATGTATTTATCTATAAAGGGAAAGGCTCTTACAGATGATTAAGGGAAGAGCAAGAAGGTCATGGAAACAAGGATGTGACTTGACAACATAAGTAAGGTGTCTAGAGGTGACACAAGCCTGGAAAAGCAGTAGAATACAACTTAAGATCTCTTTGAAATATATATGGAGCAAACTGGACCCTAGCATACTTTTGCACTATGTTAAGCCTATGGATTTTGAACCTCTTTACTTCCTCTGACATGAAAGACAAATTACCAGTCTAGTCAGTTCAAAACATTCTTTTCCTTCTTTTTAAAAATCTGGGCCTCATACTTGAACCTCCATTGGTTAGTTTCTGTTCCAAGTTTAGTTCTCTGCTGTTAATAAACTGACTTCTATTTCAAACTCTGTCATTTATCTCACTATGTCCACTACATCTAAATGCTGAATCTTTAATGCACATTTCATAACATGCAGGTAGCGTACGTTTACAAAATTTATAAATTCTGTCCCGATACACTTCAGGATCCCAGGTGAGGCCTCTTCCAAAGCCCATCACCCTAATGGCGGAGATTAATAATACGTCACATTCTATTCTATTCAAAAATTGGCCATGAACATGCACAACTGTTATTCCTATTCTAGTTAAATGATGAAAGTGAAGAATAAGACACTACATATATATAGAGAGGAGATGGGGTTTCCAAATCTAAATCACATTCTTAAGACCAAAGTGAGCCCCCAGCAAGGCTGAACTCTGAATCTGTTACTTTACAATTCCGTGTCTGATCTTGCATATCACAAATAACTCCATCTTGCCACTTCAAAACTGAATGTTTTAATATTTGTGTCTTTTTAAAACAAACTATACATTCAATGAATCATACTTATGGAGTTATGTCCCTGTACTATTTGTGGAGACATCTGTTAACAGCGGCGTCCCAGAAAGATTGGTACGACTGGTCAAAGCCACTATAATAATGCCACAGCTGTAATAAGAACCATACTAGGAAAAATAAAAAAGTTCCCTATCAGAGTTAGTTTACATCAGGGATTGGGGTTAAGCCCCTTCCTGTTCACGTCGTACTGGATGTCATCAGCGAAGAATTTAGAAGGGGGCTAGCATGGGAACTGCTATTTGCAGATGACCTGGCGGTGATAACAGAGAATGAAGAGGAAATGCAGAAGATATGGTTAAGTTGGCAAAACGGTATGGAAATGAAGGGACTGAAAGTCATTGCAGGGAAAACTGAGGTAATGGTCAGCAGTAGAGGTGGAACAGAGGCAAAGATCAAGGATAAGCAAGGTATGAGACTAAGGCAGGTGGATAAGTTCAAGTATCTAGGGGTAACCATCAGTGAAAGAGGAGGCTCAGAAGTGGCAGTGGGAGCAAGAGTGAGTGCAGCATGGGCAACATGGAGGGACCTATCTGGAGTGATATATGAAGAGAAAATACCAAGGAAGCTGAAAACAAAGCTGTACATGACGATCCTAAGACCGGTGATGCTGTATGGAGCGGAGTGTTGGACAACAGGGGCCAGAGAAGAACAGATCCTTGAAACAACAGATGAAAATGCTGAGAAGAATCAAAGGTATAACACAGAGAGACAAAATAAAGTGTAAATATCAGACAGGAGTTAGGAGTGAACAACAGAAAAGAAAAAGTTCGAGATTGAACGATGACAACCAAGTTAAAAACAATAAGGGAAGGTGCATGAAAATAACTCCAGACGACGCACAGGACAGGAAATTCTGGAGGTCAAGAATCCGAACCGCTGACCCCACTAAGTGGGAATAATAAAGTGAGGAAGAAGAAGAAGAAGACTGTTGGTGGAGACATATGTGGGGTGGAAAAGGATTTACTCAAACCCTTCGGAGGCAAGGGGTTATAAAATTGTGAAATTACGGGAGGCAGACAGAATTCTGGACTGATGATATACCTATGGTGTACCCATTCTTCGGCTCATGAATTACATATTATGAGAAGAAAGACTGAAATATCGGGAAGATTGAGAAATTAGCGAGATAAGAATTGTACATCAACCATGATAAACACAAATCAGCAAATAAGAATGAATTGAAAAAAGAACGGGCCATCACAGGTGAAGATTGGACACAGAAAGTATGAAAGAAAGATTCATTAAAATTCAACAAATTTTTCTGCTTTGCCACCCAAGTGGTCAGTATAGGCTTTATCCTCATGAACAATGCTGTTAACTATAAATAATAACCTTAACTTTTCACTAGAAGTAGAAGTCTTAAAACATAAAAATGCAGTATGACATATGACAAGAGCACATCGATTGCCTGTCTCAGATCATGTTCATAGCTGTGATGAATTGAATCTCTATAATCTCTCTACATTAAATGACCATTGAAAAATTGTTAATAAAACAATCAAATATTGGCACAGTCAACGACTCTTAATCGCAACACAGTGGGAACGGCGAAATTGTTATGCTTATCGGAAGCTGCGATTAACCAGAAGTCATAACAAAGCCTGAAACTTAGTCACATTAACACGGTTTACATGCAATAAGCTCAGCATCTCAAAGGCAAAGCGGCTGACACTCTTTGATGGTGTAATCAAACAAATTTGCAAACACTTCCCGACTGATCACACAGACTACCTAGGCTGACACTCACAGACTGAGCAATTTAACAGGCATTTGGTCATTCACAAACTGGTCGTCACTGGTCATGATTCCAGCGCAGCACATTGTATTCACTGGGCAGCCTGGGGTGTTAGTGGCGGTGCTAATTGTTGGTAATACACAATCTACACATGACACTTATATTGGTCTCTGAATAGGACGGGCCTTTTGTCAAAGCTGAATAGTTCAAATTGTAAGCTGCACATGTCTCACCGTGCCTCTATGTAGGAGTGAGAGTGTCGTCACTTACTGTCTTAAGAGTTTAAACACTATTATATACATTAAACATACTTTATCATATCAAATAACTAACATAATTGGATTTAAATTCTGGAAATTAGGATAAAACATTATAAAAACTTTGAAGCAGGCTCTCCTCATAGTTGCAATTATCCGGTGTATTGTGAATAACCAATAACTTTATATATAGAATAAATTCTATGTCTAGCGGAAATTGCGATTAACCAAGTTGTGATTAAGCAGCGGCGTCTGTACCAGCATATAATGGTTGGATGGGAAAAAAAAAATAGACACTTCACAGCTTTACACAATAACATAATAATACAAATATTACATTTATCAATCCATAAATCATCTTTAACATTGAAGAGAGGAGTTGATGTATCAACGTAATTGTCTCTAAATTAATCATTTACAATGCTGGAATGACTTCCTGAACTCGAAGGCTTGACTTCTATACATATTACATAATTTGTCTATGCAAAAGTTATTACTAGACACATTGAGAGGTAGGTCTAGATGATTGTAGGTCTAAATGATGATTAAGAATGCAGATGACTAAATGAAATATACAAAAAACAAACAAAAGAACACACCCCAGAAAAGATTAAAGCCATTAAAGAACTTGAAGTAGCATGCATAGATCAACTTGGACAGGAAGATTGTAGATAAATGTGAACTACTCTGAAAGTGGGATAAAACTCTCAAAACAAATTCCATAACATTTCATGATTTTCACTCCCCCAAATTTATATAGTTACATTACATTGACTTGGGAGAGGGACATGTCATAAAGTGAAAGCAACTACGATTTGCATT
Source organism: Goniobranchus kuniei (assembly GCA_025770095.1). Classification (NCBI taxonomy): domain Eukaryota; kingdom Metazoa; phylum Mollusca; class Gastropoda; order Nudibranchia; family Chromodorididae; genus Goniobranchus; species Goniobranchus kuniei. Next base: position 7,550 of record JAOYNN010570753.1, read on the forward strand.
CATCAATATTGTTCTTAAGAGAGAAGATAGGAGCTGGGAAATCAAAATGATTTAATACAAGAAACCGGGCCTCAAAATGTAAGAAATCAGGATCCATCTGATCAAAATTAGTAAATTGGGATTTGACAAAAATATCCTTTAAAAAATCGGGACAATCCTGATTACATGTGGAATCTGGATAAACGGGTCTATATGTTTGTACCAACTTAACTCTTGATCCAGAATGGATACAAATAATACAGTGCTTAGTTATGGCAGGCAACAAGGCTGTATTTATTAAATCAAGAGCACCTTCCATTAAATCAAAACAGAACAGCTACATGTCTTTAAATCTAGCGCTCTGCTAGCCGAAAATGAAAATGTTTCCTATTGCTTGTCACAACACATACACACACACACACACTAGCAAGGTCAGTCTACATCCTAACATAAAGTAATGTCTGTTCAATATGAATCCAAAATTACAAATAATAGCTTCTTATGCAAACACTGTCAATTTAATACTGTTTGTGACTGCCAATAAGTATAAGGGTACCCTAGAATCAAGGAAATGAAAAAGCTCACAAAAATCATAATAAAGTTAATGAGCAACTCAGCATAGAAAAATCATAATCACCAAACTTGATTTCCATGAACATTCCATTCCAATGAACCTTCTCATCCTCTGGTAACAATAAAATAAGTCTTTCAATGAAAACTGCTTTTCATCACAAAACAAATAAAATCAGTCATCCAGCAGGACTTCACTATCTTTGGCCTTTACACCAAAAGTATTTACGTCCTCCATCAAATAATCTCATTACCATATTCTGGTAAGTTAAGACAGCAGTTGAATAATATTGTACCTGATCTGCATAAGGTGTTTTTTAACAAGGTCTTAAGCTAGGCGCTACTTCCTGATTGACCAACAACTAAGAGATGGTAGGAAGAAATGACTGGTAGGAGTGGACACTTTGCCTAGGCGGCAGCTTTTCAGTACATCTTTTCTTTACATGATGTCATTTCAAACAGCCAAAGGCACTCATTCATTCGTTGTTTGTTCATTTTACAAGTGCAACTCCCATACCGGACCGAGGATCTCCCCATTTAATGTACATCCCAGCTAGATAAAACCAGACACTCAAATTTTACCTACCACAGGAAAACAAAACAAAACAAAACCCAAAAATTGAGTTTTCATATTTCAGAACGGAGGAATGTATTTTTTTTGCTCTACGACTGTTCCAGAATACTGTAACAGATTTTCCCTGGGCATTTCAAGATGCAAGTGTTAGGTTGTTTGCTTGTTTTTTCTATGACCTTCCACAAGGACAGAGCAGAAGAGAAGGAATTAACATATAATTTTGCCACCCTCAGAATGGGTCAATAAAATCTGGTTATGGGAACACACATTTCAAATAAACCATGATTAATGTCTGTCTTTGACTTTCACACAAAAAAGTTGACAGTTAAAAAAAAAAAATATATATATATATACAAAAACCTAAGAAACAATGAAAAAAAAACCCCAAACAAACCCAAAATCATCATGGTATTTGAATTTGAATGAAGCCTCATGCCAATCAATAAGATATATAACTTACTCCTCTTCTTCTTTCTCTGTTTCAAAATAAAGAGAAAAAATATTATTTTTGAATTTTTCATCAAATTAAAACAATGGAATCCAAATCAAAATGGAATTTGTCCCATTCAAGTTAAGCCCTTGTTCAGAGGTATTTTTTCCTTTAATTGTTTGGTGTTTTAGTTTTAAGGCTCTTTTCAACTTCAAAGGTCTTTTCCATGGGAAAAGTCAGACAAAACGCTCGTTCAAAGTAAGAGAGCCAACAACAGTAGAAAAGAAAAGATTTTCAGATCAGAAAAGTAAGTTGCTGAAAAGGGAAACAGACATTTAAAATAATACCCTCAATACAAAAATTATTAGTGTACAGTAGACTTCTGATAACACGAACTCCATGGGACCAGTGTAATTAGTTCGTGTTATCAAGAATTCATGTTCGCGTTAAGAAGATTGAACAAAATCTAGGCCTGGTTGATCGAAATCGAAGTTCGGTGAATGAGTGCTGAATGCTGGAGCAAGTAAAGCAACTCGACATCCAACTTAACCCGCGATGGTAGGTCTAAAAGAAAGGAGAGGGGGTAGGTTAGGCGGGCAACAAACAATGGGGTGATTGGTAACGCGTATCATCACATGTTTAGTAACATGAGATCGGAACATAATGCTGTGCAGTAATTGGACCTTCCTTAAAGGTCAAGTCATGGCACGGTACCATGTGCGTGGGATGCGCTAGTATGCCTCATCACCAGGTAACCTAAATCTCTTTGTGTGACGGAGGCGTTGATGCAACATTAGATCTAGCCAGGCCTTTTTAAAATGTGTGCACTGCCTGGTTAGCTTTGCCTGAAGCTAAATGTTGGTGTAAGAACAGGGGGAAACTCGAAGATTTGCTTGAAGCGCTAGCTTCGGTTCGTGTTAACAAGATCTATTGAAAATTGAGTTTGTGTAGGATGTGGCATTTGTTGGATAAAGAAGAAAATAATTTGGGGATTCGCATGCAGTTTGTGTTATGGGTAAAATTCTTGTAAAGCGGGTTTGTGTTAAGTGAATTCCACAGTATAACTAAATGGCTACATGGGGAAATGATTCACAGACAAAAAAAAATCATCTCTCTAAAAAAACACAACTATTTAATAATGGCCATCAAATCCCAACTGCGCATGCGATAATTACCTAGGATTTTCAACTGCTCTTTGTGTACAAAGGTACTCAAAACTTTCAGATAGCAAGTGACCCTGATTGTATTTTAAAGTCATGCAATGCACACACATATGAAATGTAACCACATCATGTCTCCTTCTTTCCATCCTTCCCTTAGCAAAACTCTTCCCCTCTGAGGACAAAAACGAGAGAAGAGAGACGAGAGAAGTTCTCTCTCACCCCGAACTTGCCTCTTACGAGTTCCATGGGGAGAACTCGTAGTGAGACTATTCTGCATCTTCTCAGTTGAGGAACCCGACATTCACATTGGGATCATATGAAATTTGAATTAAGATTCATCCCAATCAATAATATGTGCAACTTCCTCCTCTCCTTCTCTCTCTGTTTCTAAAATATCAAGTTTTTAAAAAACTTTTCATCAGATAAGAAGAATGGAATCCATTTCATTATCAAGATGCCAGTTGAACCCAGGTCATGTTAATCCCTTGCGAAGAAGAATTAACAATGTAACAACTCATCAGATGTTTACAATATGAACTGTCCATAAAACACATTTGCAAGGAAACGAGCGGATAAAATTTAAGGGTGCAATAACAGAAGTTATAGTTAAACAAGAAAAGTTACACTAAATTGACAATTACAATTTAGATTACAGTTGAAAAGACAACTATACAGCTGGACATAGTTGTCAACAGTAATTGATCACATTAGCTCATATCCTAACTGGCTCGATTTTGGTTTTTCCTCAGCAAATTGGAAAAAGAAGATTTTGAAACTATATAAGACAGCCACAACAAGCAAATTGAATACAAAATATGCTACAGGACATGAAACTTTTAAACAAGGTGAATTTGCAAACAATGTTGGAACTTAAAAGAATTGAGTTTGCTTTGTTTAACCCCCTCATTTACAGCCAGAATATTTATCCTTTTCAAGCAATAACCTTCATGTAGTCTAGACGAGGCAAGTGGATTTAACAAAGGCTGACGACATTTGTACACCGGAGTACAAATGTAGTAGGCAGGTTTTTCTATATTTGTACACCGGTTTCTATCTAGTCTCAGATAGTTAAAAACAGATATCTATTACTATTATTTTTGTCCTAATGCATTTCATCAACATTTTGAACACTCCAATATAATTTATCTAAAAAAAATAAACTCTTTGACACTCTGCAGTTTTCTTACTAATTCATAAATTTTATAAGAAGTTCAAAATGACCGTACTCCTGATTTGGATGAAAGTTTTGCTTTTCTCAGCAGGTAGGCCTACTTCTATCATAAACGAGTGTCTTTGTTATGTTTGCTTGTATGGACAAGGGGATTCTCGCCATCCAGTGCAGTGCAATTACCGAAAGTTGAATTTGGGTTCTTTTTGTTGGTTTTTTTAGTGAGTGCGTCTGTGTGTTGTTGATTTTTGTTTTGTTTTTTTTTATCTTTCATTTTTGTCGAGTTCTCTTACTCTTAGCCAAATTAAACAATTCGCTGAGCTGATCGTGAAGCTCAAGTCTACCCTTATTCGCCTGACAGACTTCGGGCCTTCATCCACCCCCTCCTCTTTTACCCCTTCCAATGTCTTATTCTTTACACACTCCCCTCCCGCCCCCACATACACACCTTTACAGCCCACAATACAGGTATTATATTCCTTTGTTCTCGACCATTTACGGGTACATAATAATAACCTATCTCATGTTGGCCTACTAGTACGAATGTCTTGTAGCTAATGTAGTGATTTAGTCGAGAACACATTCAAATTTTGCAAGCTTTGCTGCACAACAAATTATCTTGATATATCTAGATCTAGATCAATCTAGACAAGAAATGTAGAATTTGAAGAGGTCGCTTGGTGAAGAGACTAATAAATTAGATCAAATCATGCTGATCGTATGCCTTTAAAGAAGGCCTACCACCTGACCCATATTCTCTTGACCCATACTGGTGGCCTCACCCACACCCCCTCCCCCTTCATAGGCCTGGTGCCTGCCACAAAAAATATTAGCGGGTGAGATGGTGATGGTGGTAGAAGGGGTGTATAAGAACCCAACTGTACCGCATTGGCCGGTTATAATTTTGCAACAAGATTATTTGCTTTAGAATGCCATTTTAGGATAGACTTCTGAGTAATAGTTTCAACTGAAACAGTAGGCCTATCATGTTAGTGTTTTCGCTACCTTTTTAAAGGAACAAAATCTTTGTTAGAACAGATTACATGAATTCAGTAAATGTCTTGAGAAAATCTGCTTGACCACGTGTGTACGATTGTAGGAGGGTCAGTGGAAACCGGCGTATTATTACAGAAACCTCCAGCAGAAATTATATTTGTACACCGGTGTATAAATGTAGAAATGTGCCCCCAAAATTATATTTCTACACCGTTGTATAAATATAGACTCCCTTAAACAAATACAAATAATATTATGAGTTATTACATCTGTCTTACAATGTTCTAACTGTGCTATACAGTAATATTGTACAGTAAAAGCACTTTCCTCAAAACACTTTCCAGTAATACTGATGTTAAACAAAACGACTACAAGTTTAGTTACTATGATTTCAGTATCGACCTAGCTTCAGGAACCTTTGCGATGATCAGATCTTGAAACATTAGATTATGACTTCAAGGAAGTTTAAAATCAAGCTACGAAATTTTCACTGAAGAACAAACAATGTGCACCAGAAAAAATCACATGATTTAAATGTAATGCGATGACATTCTCAGCAAAACAAAATGAAGAGAGAAAAAAAAAAGACATATGTGGTAAGTTTGTAAATCAAATGCTGATGGAAAGGAAACTGAACAGGAGTAGAAATTAGAAACAAAGGAAGACAAATGAAACCTTGCTGGAGTTCACATGAAGTTGTCAAAATGTAAAAATAATCAAATGAAACCTTGCTGGAATTAACGTAAAGTTGTCAAAATGTAAAAATAATCAAATGAAATAACAACTTTAGCTATAGACAGGGAAAAAAGGGGGCAGGCAAAAAGAATAGGAAAAATAAAATACAAAAAGAAGGAAATTTTTAAAGTCGAAATTGCACTCATCAAACATCAAGACGCAAGATAAGTAACAATATTGAAATAAAAGTAAAGAAAAAAAAATACACTTCA
>JAOYNN010570864.1:0-13376 GCA_025770095.1 Goniobranchus kuniei
TGTGTATATATATATATAAAACTCAGGTCTCCGTTAAATATACTTTTCTATTCTATAAAAAGCAATGTGTTTATTTTTATACAAAGCAATTCTAATGTATCAAATTGAAATAAGGTATGAGGTATATAAATCCTGGCATAACTCTCAAGTCTCCTTTAAATTTACTTTTCAATTCTATAAAAAGCAGTGTGTTGGTGGGTTTTTTTTAATTCAAGGCACTTCCAATATATCAAATTGAAATAGATATATGTGCTGGCAGAACACTTTGGTCCCCATTAAAAGTACTTTTATATTATATGGAGATTAATGTATTTGTCTGTAAAAGGTACTTTTTCAATATATCAGATTGGTATACAGCCTGGCACAACTGGTGTCCATTACAGTTTATAATAAATTTCAAGTCTCAGAAATAATTGTTTGTCATGTATTTAAGTAAACTGCTTCTTATCTTGTTGTAAGAAATCAATTTCATTGTAGATAAATAGGAAGGTGGTATATGGTGATGGCTTTTTTAAGTTGGTGAGAAATTCTCTTTTTTTTTTTAACCAAATGGGAAGAATTGTTTATTTCAGTTCATTTTACTTTTATCAGAATCACAGAAATTGTGGGGCATATTCCCAAAAGTAAACCCAAAGGGAATGTATCAAAGATAATCACAATCACTCTAATATTTCTACTAACAAAATACATGGGGCCAACTCAGTATGTTTAGTAGTAAAATCAAAATCTGTCTTCTTCCTCTTTTTTTTTTATTTGCTCTTTTTTTAAATTTCTAATATGTCCTGCATGTCCTTGTTCTGTAATGTCTGCTATTGCTAGATTTGGCAAGGTTATAAAAATCCACACATGATAGAATATGCATTTTGTTTATTTAAATTTTTTTCCCAACTTTTTCTTTTATTTAGTGAAAATGGCAAGGTGATTTTTTGTCTTGTTGTTGTCTTTTTTTTTCTTTTTTTTTCTTTTCTTTCTGTTCTTTTTCTTCTTCTGGCTGAGAGTCTGAATCTTGTAATCAGTTGATGTTGTGAATGGTAGAACAGCATGACACAGAACCTTGAGCCTAAAATCATATGTAGAATCTTTTTTTTTTATCCTTCTCATTCACTTTAACATGTCTTCTGTTGTGTTGACAGTAGCTGGTAATTTGTTTTCTTTTTCATGGATTGTTCTGTCTATAAAATTTTTGTGTACTTTTTAAAAAATGTTCGTTCAGAATTGTTATGTCGTCGTTTGTGTTTTCAGTTAGATTTTCTCAAGTAGAGGCACTGTGTTTTATTTACGAAGGATTCAAGAAAAATATGTTTGTGTTTGGGTTTTTTTAATGAGAAAGAACTTCATTGTTTATCATGCATTAGAGTTTTGTACATTTTTTGTTAGTCAAAAAGCATGAGCAGCTCATGTTTACAGAATCTTCTAGTCCAAAAATGCAAAATACCCAATATGCATATATATATATATATATATATTGTTTCCAAAATATGGTACTTGTCGAAATATAAAATCTGTATTAATACATTTAATAATACAACTTATCACATTAATATTGATCTTCAAAGACAACTTTAATAATAATAGTAATAATAATAATATTAATGATAATAATAATAATAATAATAATAATAATAATAAGAAGAAGAAGAAGAAGAAGAAGAAGAAGAAGAAGAAGTAGAAGAAGAAGAATAGTAATAAAGTTATGCATGTTAAGAGTTAAATCAAAATGCATTTTTATAAAAGTGAATTTATGTTTAGTTTTCATTAAAATTCATCTTAGATTTTCAATTCCAAACATTAAATGGCAGTTCATTCCAAAGTTTGGGGCAGGAAAATGAAAAAGCTCTTTTGCGTGCATTTTATTTAACTTTGGGGTTTTCAAAACTAGTAAACCTACATCTTTCTTGAAATCCATTTGCTCAATAATTTGCTTTTTTGCGTGTGTGCATGTGAATATGTGGCAGAAGGGGTAGAGAGAGGTCTGATTTAAATTAATTCCCAGTGTACATTTAAGTGCATTTTTATAGGAGTAGATTTTGACAGATTTTTAATTTGATTTGTATTGATCTGAAACATCAAAAGGAAATTAATTATTTACTCTTCGAGAACTTTTTTCCCGATAAAGATAGGAAAAGGGAAAAGAAAATAGGACATAGTTTTTAATATGCAATGAACGCTTTATGCCTATTTTTTTCCTATTCAGCAATACCTGGTATATACCTTATCAGGGCAAGCTCATATCTTGTTATGCACTTTTCTATTCCTTAAAGATTTACACTTCAAGTTTATTTATGCTTTATTTTTTGTTTTTATAAGAACAGTTTGTTTTTTAATTTATTTAAAAAAGGCATTTCCATTTCTGTTTACTATGTTTTTTCTATTTCATTGCTTTATTTTTCATTGGTTATTACAAAAAAGTAGAAATTTGAATAAGTCCAATTATGCCTTATCTTTTGTTAAAATCTGCCCCAACCTCCTTTTTATTTTAAAACTATCTTATGTTTCACTGATTTTCTTTGAAAAGACCTGATGAAAACACAAGTCCTTCCCAGGAAGTATATGATGACTCTATTATCTACAGGATGTTTCATAATTCTCCACACCATTTAAATAAGGCCCTGTAAACAATAGAATATATTAAAAACAGAATAAAAGTCTTTATCTTTCGATTTTTGTATTTTAATACTATACTCTCCAATCAAGTCTAAACCAAATTGTTTAAAGAATGCCTAATATTTGGCAAAGTGTAAACAGTCAAACTGTGTCTATAATTCTGCAAAACAATTATGTAATATAACCCAGAACAGTGTCTCTTTTTTAGTGATTTTTTGTTGTTGTTGTTGTAGAAAATGAGAATTAAAAAACATTGAGTGTATCAAATCTTGGACCACTAATAACCCTGAAACTGTTAAACAGGTGCAGTAAGCAAAGGTTTTGCTCATCACAAAGGAGACATCCTTGACGATTCCAAGGAAAAGTTAAGAACAGTTGAAGGGAGAATCTCCTACATGTTTGAAGTTTTGAAACAAAATATCAAGCAATCACCATTTAGTGAAGCGAGTTTCCACCGAAGCATATCGGTTGTTAGTATGTTGATAGTCATTCTAACTTATGTGGTAGCGTGGTTGTGGGCTCAAGGCATTTGACTTATACCTAAGGTTGTGAGTTAAATAAGAAGCTGTGCAGTGGTGGTATCTAGTCCTTGGGAAAGGCTATTTGCACACATTTTCTCAACCCACTCAGTTGTAATTGAATACCCAATCATAGGCAGAGGAGGATCTTGCCAGTATTTCAGAGCAAAGACAATGTAAAATGAGTACATCTCTATATGTTCCAGCTGGAGTTGCTGGTAAAAGCATGTCGGGGAGCACTTGTTCATTACTTTGAGCACATTTAGTGGATTTAGCGCTGTATAATTTTTAAATTCAATTTTAATTGAATTTTAAATTGGATTGGTTATTATGAAACACCCTGTACATAAAAAGGAAATCTTGTTAACTTATTAATCATACCCAAACTTTTTACCTTTCACTTCAGAAGTGGTTGATTATTCATTATTTCTTGATCACACATGGTATGAGTTCTGTTGAGTTGCCATTCACTTTTAAGAACCTTAATTACATAAGGATTATCTTTAAGAGGGAATTGAAACAAATTAGAAAGCACTCCAACTTTCTTGAAAAAAATCAGATTTCACTTTATGAATATGATTTAATTTTTCAACTTTTCCCCCCTGTGATTTGGAGTTCATGAAGGGTAGCTTTTAAACACATATAGAATCTCTTAAAGGATGAAAGTTTAAAAAGGGGTTAATATTCTACATATATGGTTCATCCTTTTTTGTACATTATTTTTGTCTTGTAGGATTCAGCAGCTGTTACGAGTGACACATCTGAGTCAAGTTTTGACTTTTTGGGAATAAATTCAACGTCTTCTCCCATTTCTTCCACCGGTGAAAAAGAATCTGCACTGAAGAGCCATGAGAAAGAGGAGGATAAGTCTGCATCTGAAGCTGTGCCACATACAGAGGGAGATTCATCACCATCACTCATTTAGGATGTGGGTAGATTATATCATTATAGACATTTTCTCTATGACGTTTTAGGTCCCTGCTGTTTTTATTTTGTACTTAAATGCAGTTGCATAAAATGTTGGTTGGGACCTAACAGGACACCTATCAGTGCATTAAGTTTTTACTTGCTTTAAATACCCCAAGATGTTTCACTGTTTACCCTCCCTCCTCTCCTCTCCCCAGACACATATTTCCTTATTGCATACTTCCTACTCATATAATCCAGTTTTCAGAATTGTACTTTTTATGATTTCAATGTATGTAGTATTTAGACTGAAGGCTTTGAGTTAAGACCCAACATACTTCATGTATTTCAAATGTTGATTTCTTCTCCTAGCAGACAATGGCTACATTTCTGACTCTCGTGTAAAAGTTATTAAATAGTTGTACCAATTTCTATCTCTGGCAGCTTCTCTTTTAAAATGACAACAACAAAAAACAGACGACAAACACCAGTTGACTGGTTTTTTCATGAAGTGCTTACTGTTGTTTGTTACATTGTTGTTTCCAATTGTTTTTCCAGTTTCTACTGCAAGTTCCATGTTAACATGTTTATAAAATGTACATGCATTTAAGTGCATAGGGTTCATGTCTATCTATATTGCATTAAGATTTTTAATACTTATGATAGCTCGATTACATAATTTGATAATTCTTTACAAAGAAAAAGAAGGCATGGTGACTTTGCTTCCCCAGAGTATATAGAAGTTTTCTTTTTTTAATGACATTTATCAGTTTAATGTTTGACAATAATTTACTTAATAAGAAGATTGTGTCATAAGAAGATTATTTCTTGTACTCAGAATCCTTATTTACATCCTTTTGTTTTCATAACTGAAAAATAGCTTTCTACCTCATTATTTTTAAGGTTAGTGTGTTTGATGATAAAATACCAGGGATGGTGGGGTGGGGGGGGGAGTTGTTTGTGTTTTGTTTGGTTGTTGGCGTTCTATTTGGCTTTTTTTTTAGCAGAGGAGGGATGGTTCTAAATTGAGGGTTTTTTAAGTTGGTTTTTGCCTTTTTCACATTTGGCATTCTTATGATTGGGAAGATATTTTTAACAATGGTGTAAATCATAGGCATACAAATGCATCCCTATTTGACATCTAATGTCAATCATTTTAAATGACTTAATTTGGAAGATTCTGTCATGAACTCTTGACTCTATATATTTATCTTTTATGTTTATTTAAGAAATTGTTGAGAATAAACATTGATTTATGATAATTAGGTGCTTGAAAAAGTTACACAGGTAAGAAATTAAAAGTGCTATCTTTAACAAAAATTGATAAAGGGCTTGCTTGTATTATAAATATCAAGGAGCAAATTACCAATAATTCTCCTCTTAGGTTATCAAAAATAGATTCTCTTTCACAAGAATTGACCAAGTGTCTGCTTGAATTATCAGTAACATAGAGTAAATTGCCTGTAATTCTCCTCTTAAGACATCAAACAAAGATTATTTTAAAAAGAATTGACCAAATGTCTTTTTGTGTTATCAATGTCCTAGTGCAAATTGCCTTTAATTCTTCTCTTAAGACATCAAACAAAGAGTATTTTAACAAGAATTGACCAAATGTCTGCTTGTGTTATCAATGTCCTAGTGCAAATTACCTTTAATTCTTCTCTTAAGACATCAAACAAAATTTTAAAAAGAATTGACCAAATGTCTGCTTGTGTTATCAGTGTCCTAGCTCAAATTGCCTTTAATTCTTCTCATAAGCTATCAAACAAAGGGTCTCTTTTACTGTGGGAATTTTCAATTAATCTTCACTTACAAATTTAAATTAAATCTGTAAAAAGCATCGACTAAACATCTGCTTGCAGTATTGTTGAGCAAACTGTCAGGAGTTTCATGTAAGACATCAAATGGAGAGTCCTTAACAAACATTGACTAAATAAAGGCTTGTACCATCAAGTAAAATGATATTGTCTTCTCCTACAGCATCCAGTGAAAAGTATAGTTGTCAGAATTGCTCATATCATGAATATTTTTTAATAACCATTGTGATAAATATCTCTACGCAAAAAACAAAACCAAACAACTACACTTTTTGTTCTCATTCCTCTTTAATGACTTTTCTGTACTTGTAAACATATTTGTCAGATGGACATCGGTTTTGCAGGTCTATCCATTAGTTGTGCTGACTATCTTGGCTATATTCTTTCATTATTCCAATTGTTATCATAAACACCTTTTTTCATGTACATACTCTCCCTTAATGTCATATCAATAAGTTTGATTACTTGTCGTCAGATAGCCCTTAGAGCTTTAGAGCTGTATTTAAGGTCCCCGATACTCCATTTCTCCAATGATGTCAATATCCGTTATAGTACTTTGTCTATGACCTCTTTAAGTGCCTTTTTGTCCTTTAAGTATGTATGTGAAATTCATTAATTTTGTGGTGGTGTCACCTAGGGCTTACATTTTAAAAGTCTATCCATCTCATTTGACAAACTATAGAATTTAACTCCACATAACGGTGAAACAGTAAGACCAACGGATGAGATTTTTGTATACTGGTGTGCAAGCAGTCTGAAACTCCATTGCCTTAGTCGCAAAGAGAATGGCTGATTATTGTTAGAGAAATTAATTAAACCTTTATTTAGATCGAGTCTCTTTCAATAGGAAAGATAACAGGCTTTTCTAGACTCTATAACAATGAAACGACATACCCTATCATATCCAGTTTTCTGTTGGCAAGTAAAGCCATTGTTTTAGTGTTCAGTGAAAAACAACAATAGTCAAGCCAGAACTGCACTTGCTTGGCCAGAAAACAAAGGACAACAAATTACTCAATTTAGGCATCGCTTTACACCACGAATCGAAGATCCTTCGCCTAGCCGTGAATGAGGTCCAAAGGTCACCGCGACAGGTAGACTGAGTGGGAACTAAGTGATCACAGATTTGACGTAGTGTTGAACTATCAGGCAGAAAAAAAAGTATAATTTCTCCCTTTCTTTCATGTCTTATTTCATAATTCTTCAAGCCTAAAGCACAATTACTCTGGAATGGCATCCAATATGAAGTTCTTGCTAACAATTTGATACATTCTGTCTTTAACTTTCAAAAGAGGTACTCTCTCTTTGAGACCCCCAAAAGGGGTGAGCTAAAATTAAAAAAAAAAGAATTAACATTTCACCATTCACATTCATTTTCCGTTGTAGATGTTGCATAAGAAGCTTTGTGCTTTATGTTAGATTAGTGGAACTGAGAAGAAAGATGGTGGCTTGAAATAACGGCAATCTTTTTCTGTCATCACGTTCATGGTAAAAGTCTGTGGTAAGATTTTCGCTCAACCCTTTCGGTTTGCATATTGAGTCCCAGCTTGCTTTAGAGAAACCTGTCGCGATCAAGTGTCTTGTCTCTACTATCACTCCACCTATTTGATGTCAATAAAACCAGGGAATAGCACCATTTATTTTGAATGTGGTGCTACTTATCTCTTTTTGTAACCAACCATTTAAAGTGGACTATGATTGGATGGAAGTTAATATTAGTGTTTGGCAATAGTTGATTTATATTATGTATAGTTTGTTTTTATTCAACTACTTTTGTATTGGTTGGATCATGGTTTGGCAGTCACAATTTGTCTCTACTCTTTTATGATGCGACTAAGGATAAATACTTGTAACTTCTAATGCAAACAGGAGATTTAGGGGACTATTCAAAAGTTATATATGTTTGTGATTGAATTTGCTGAAGATGAAATGTGATTATCATTTTTCATGTATGCCCTTGCTGACTGATGTTTTTAAAATTACATTCTTTTCATCTGTACTCCATGTAATAAATTGAGTTGACTTTATATTCATTATGAAGGGTTTGTTTTATTGTAAAATTCATCAGTAAAACTACTTAAAGAAACTGAAGCTCAAAAGATTGTTGAAGTGGAAAAGAGACAACCAGATTGAAATGAGTCTGTACACTCTTAGCCTGCATCATGTTATTTGCTCTTTGTGAATACATGTCAGTCTTATCTCATTGATGATCATAATCAAACTTACCGGTAGTAAAGAATCAGTAAGGCCTGTGATAAGCCGAAATATTTTGGACCAGCAGATAGGATACTGTGGCAAGCCAAAAAAATCACAGTACAAGAGAGAGGGGGTTGGCAGAGTTAGTAGTAACCTTGAGAAACCTTGAAAACCTTGAAAAGCCATGAATTTTACCAAGAAACCTTGAAAAGCCATGAATTGAAAAGCCATGAATTTTACCAAGAAACCTTGAAAAGCCATGAATTTTACCAAGAAACCTTGAAAAACCTTGAAAATGACAATTATTTTGAATTATTGGGTAATGACCAGGTGTGCTAACAAAGATTCAGGAAGTTTTGCAAATGGCCGCCATTACTGCTGGAACTTTAAGCCCTGAGTCTTGTAAGCTTGCTTGAATGTATTGACATACTACATTGTTATTCATTTGAAACATTTTGAGACCTTGACAAACTTGGAAAAACCTTGAATTTTATCATAGTAAGCCACTTCTAACCTTGGGTTGGAGTAAGGATAGCTCACTACAAGAAAGAGTAGGGTTGGAAAAAGGGTGGAGCAGGACAATGAAGATTATCACAGCTTTAAAGTAAGTAACATACATAATAATAACATATATAATAATAACATATAATAATAACATAGATAATAACAAATATAATAATAATGCTGGATGAAACCTTGTGAGTGGTAAGGAGATACATTCTTTTTTTCCCTTCTACTTTTAACACCCTTAGCTATTCTCCTATTTGACAAATCACATAATATAACATAGTTTTTTTTGTCAGCTAGTGCTGTCCCCAGTAATTTAGGAATATAAATCCAGTTTTTTCTCAATGATTGGCCAAAGACAGTGAGATCATTGTGTTCGATTGTCAAGGTTTGTGAAGGAGCTTTTTGTTGTTATTGTTATTGTCATTTCTGATCTTTTGTGTTATTGTCATTCATATGTATTGTGAGCACAGATTGGTTTGTTTCATTTTTGTTGATATTGCTGTTTTTTGTTTGTTTGACTTTTTTTTCCATCAATTTGTCTATAACTAAAAATTTACTGTCCCATGCCATAATTATGTTGACTTATTTTTTTCAATGAAAAGTTTTCTAAAATCAAAAGTCAATCTTAAACCATAGACCTAACCATTGATGGGTAGCCATTTTGTTGTTTTCTTCTTTTTTCGTATTCTGATTTGAATTAAACAGCAACTTAGTACGATTAAGGTTTTATTATGGACAAATACTATTGACACCCAGCTTTCCACAAATGGAGAAGTTTTATTTAGAAATTCAAGTACTTGAATTTTAGCCTTTTAAGCCTTAGGTCTAGCTTGCCAGTAATACTTTTTGATTTTGAATGAAGGATACTTTAGCAGTTTATAGGTGTATCAACAGAGATCTTTATATTGATGCAGTTGTGTGTCAGGGTTGCCTGAACATTTAGCTGCATGAATTATGTTACTCTTTTATGATTCCAGCAAACTGATTGAAATCATGGAAGTATGTTTCATCCACCATCCAGAGAGTTGATAACAGTCATGTTTGTGTAATTGAATATTATAGTACACTTTACATCCTCCTCACCTCAAGAAAGCAACATTTTGCATACTGATTATTTGATGATCTCATATTCATAAATACAGTATTTTTAAAATAGTATGCCATGATCATTTACTCTTGTCAGTATAATTTGTAAACTTTCTTATCACCAAAGTCGATGCATCATGGATAATCAAAATTGTTTAAGGTGAGAAATCTGAATTGTTGAATCCAAATCCAGGAATAACAAAAATTTTAATCATTCAAACAGAATTAATTGTTAAATATTTGCCAGTAAGATTCTTCTTGACTAGTTTTAAGAAAGTAAAATGTTGAGAAGAGCAAGACTGATCCACATATTGTCCTATTTTGTTTTTGTTTGTTTAGGCTGTTTTTTCGTATTACTTCGCTTGTTAGCTGTTTGAGTGGGGAGGGGCTTTGTTATTACATCCAGAAAACATTCCACTCTTGATGACTGACTTTAATTCAATGCTGGTTGTGAGGTTTAGTCAACTATTTATGCATATATGGTTGTAGATAAACACATGGATGCACTCTGTTTTAGATTTGACTGTTTATTTTATATAATGTACTTTGACAAAGAAATTCTATTACAAGTGACCCGTTTTATATGGATAAGAGATGTGGCTGTTTTTTAAGGATTTCCTTTTTTCTCTGCTGTTTTTTCTTGTATTGGGCTGTTTAGTTTTTGTTAGTTTTGTTTTGTTTTTTTTTGTTTTTGTTTTTACAAATTTTGTTTCCGTGGGATGGTGGGGGTTATTGCTATTTCAGTAGCTTCTGCCCATTAGCACAGTGCTCAGGAGAAGGCCAAAGCGTGCCCTTGGACGGACCGTGCTTATGTATGAGGGCCGATAGTTGGGAGGCCAGGGTCATATTTTACCGATTGCTTCCCTTGACTGTATTTTTGAGTAGCACCCCTTGGATATCCTTTGTCAACAAAGATGTCACCGTAACAATGGGTAATGGAGTGATAATGAAAGAACAGTCATTGACACTTACACTGACACTGACAGACAGGGTTGGGCAAACTAGATTAGAGATCTAGTTATAAAGAAAGGAATGGGCAAAAAGTGGGCGATGTTGGAAAGATCATAGTTTAAACAGTTTAAGTCATAAAACAATGACACGGCTGACTGCCAAGATTGCTTTTCTAGGTCTACCTTCCTTCTTGAACAGATTGTTGGTTCACATCAAAGGCATTAATCGTCGTGAGGCCCTAGGCCAGCATTCACACCTCGTCCCTTGTCATCGTCCGTTGCGTATCGTGTTTAGACACTCCATTCTTAGTGTGAGTGTCCCATCGTACTACAAGTGTGCTGTTCGTCATATTTTATTGTCCATAGCCCATGACCATTCATTCACACATACTTACACCCATTTTGTTATACACGCTAATCTGTATTTTCCTAAACTTAATTACCATTTTGTCAATTTTATGACCAGCAGAGCGTGCGCTTGTTTGACATGACCGTGCTTATAAGCATGACAATTATGTAGTAAAAATTCCGTCAGAGCCCGAGAACGTGCTCTTGCTGAGATTGTGCCCTTGCTCGGTGTGCTTATGGGCAGAATTACTGTAATAGGAAAGGTATTTGTTTATTGTCTCTCCTTTATCTCTTAAGGTGCAGAGTGGCATCTCCTTTTTTTCACCTCTGATCTTTTGTCAAATTGTAATGCATTTATCAATATATATATATATGATGGCACTATATTCCTTTCTCCTAAGAGTCAACGGTTAAATTTTGATCCTCATCATACTGTCTGTTATGAAAAGTTTTGTATGCTAGAAACAATTTTTTAGCTTTAAAATGAAGACGTTTTTAGCACTAAAATGTCAGCATAATTAAACAGTACATATTTATGTGTAAGCACATGAAATTCTAGTAAAGTCTTAAGAAAGCTGTAAGGATGAAATGCATAACAAAAAAACATTCATTGCATTCTGTTAATGCCAGTATGAAAGAACAATTAAAAGTTCCTACATTTTTTTGTATTTCTTTCCAATTATATCTTCAGTATTTTCTTCATGCTACTCGTATGACATGCAATATGAGCAGGGCACAAGCAACATTTCAGTTCCTGAAAAATCAGTATGAAGAATCTTACAAGATAGAAATTGTGCCATATAATTTTTTTATATTTTTTTTGCCACATAAAACAATGGCCAGGAGGTAAACCTTCTCAGACATCGCAATTTTCGCATGAATAAGTTTTGAGGGAGTTTGTCTTGTATCAAAAGTCTTTCTTTTCATGCAGTTGAAAGTTCTGTTTTAAGGTCATAATGATCATTGAATTGTCTTTTCTCTTTTTTTTCCGGTGTTCATCATGGACTTAGATAAAGACAATTTATGCCACTCACTGAATTGGGAATACATGTATTTATTGTGAGCACAATGATCTTACAGCCCTATTAAAAGTTTAGGCTCGTTTGAACAGAAAGCTTCTATCTGAAAGTAAGAATTTGAGTTGATGAAGAAGGAAATTTGTCTTTGGAAAGGACAATGATTTTCCTTTGAAAACTTTTCAAAATGTATTTTTAGGTGTAATTTCATTCATATTAAGAGTAATGTCATGATTTTTGTTTTTGAATGCTGATTTCTCTGCAGCTAATTTATTTGCTAGACAGTTTTCCTCTTTTCACATTTTCTGAATAGAAATGGCAGGTCTCAGAATGAGGAATCAAAATATTAAAGGCCTGATGTGGATTCTTCTCTGTGATCACAGTACTGAAGGAAACCACCTTGTCAGTGCAGGGTTCTATCTATTGCTCTGGACATTCATGAATTTCTAAGGAAATAACAAAAACTGATAGATTACTTAGACCTAGCCTTATTTTAATATCAGTTATGCATGAATGAAATAGATTTACGTTTTCTATTTTTCTGTTAGCTAGTATCATTACACATATAAATTTTGTGTGCGTCTTCTACAAAAGTCATGAAAATCAAGCCAAGTAGATAGAAATCTGTACCAGTGACTTGCATTATTCTAGAAAGAGGCTACATTGTATGACCATTTGCTGCTTGTACTGCTGAAGTCTGACATTTTTGTATTTGTCTTGACCAATTTGTTCTTATTGTAGAAAGAGTTTTCCATTATAACCATTATTTTGATATCCTCAATGTTAACTTGAAATCTGTGATCATATCTTTCTCGAACAAGTTTTTTTTTTTTTTTTTTTTAAAATTTGCTTCTGCTTGTCAAATTTTCCCCATTATTTTCTGCTCAAGGTGTTCTGATCTCATGATTTTACACTATCCTGAAGCTAATGAAAGTTAATGAGTAGAGCGTCTATCAACATTTTTTATGCTGCAACTTGTCTTTGTGGCAGTCCATTTTGTCGCATTCTGGGTTGGGTTTTTTTGGTGTGTTTTTCTTTCTTTTTTTTTTTTGGGGGGGGGGGGATGTTGTGTTACTTTTTTTCTGTTTTTTGTTCATCCTTTGTGAATGAATTTGCAAATTGTATCAGGTTATGAATTTATTTTTTCATTTCACTTTCTATAATTTGTGGTACTTTGATTTTGTGAAAAGATATGACCATGATTACATAAGAAAATTTTAGTCTTGATACAAATAACTTCTCTACAGTCTTACAACCACAATACTGATCTCTCTTGCCTGATTTTGGAAAGTGAATAGCACAAAAGGTCAATTTGGATAAAGTTTTGCGAGTTTGTGGCCTTCTTTCTCTATTTCCAAAGAGACACTTCCTGCATTCCTTTGTATTCTTTGTTACACTGATCCAAATTGTGGGGGGGGGGGGGGG
>JAOYNN010571086.1:0-13365 GCA_025770095.1 Goniobranchus kuniei
TCTCTCTCTCTCTCTCTCTCTCTCTCTCTCTCTCTCTCTCTCTCTCTCTCTCTCTCTCTCTCTCTCCCCCCCCCTCCCCCTCTCTCTCGTATGGCAAACATACAACAATATACAACAATAGGTACGTTTGTCAATTTGATAGGAGCATATTATGTATATAAACTTTTCTACTTTCTGTTCCTTATTACTTATTAGGTATGGGGAAATATTAAATTTAGTATCAGATTTCATAATGATAAGGTGAACTGATACAGATTTCAATCTGCTAAAATGCAAACAAAAGCAAAAGCACAAAATGGTAGCTGGTGGGTAGATAAGGATATTATTATGCTCATATCCAGGCGTGGCGTGGAATGTACGCACTTGATGTTAAATTCAATGCAATGACATGTTTTTGTAGTTGATGTCATTTTTTACGCTTTTCCTTCTCACCATTCATCTTTCAACTTTTGACCTCTTTCTTCACCTTTTATCAAATATTATACCATACCGCCTCCTGTCCTTGTTACTTTGATAAGCGCCATACAGTTAAACCTGCCATACTGTCACAAGTCAACTTGAACTTAAGGTAGTTTTCTGTTTGATCAAGGGACCCTAATAACGTAACAGGGAAACCAATGGTTTAATGAAGGCAGGCCTTTTGACTTATCTATTCAGCTGAGCCTTATGAATGATTCATTCAGTCTTCATTCTAGGAAAATTTGCTTGGCCTTTCCTCTATTAATGAAAATCATTATTTTCTTAACCCAGTTATGTTTTATTGATTTCAAAGCAAGTCAGACAAAATACTTGTAAATCTGATCTCATTCATGAATGGTTTATATATACGTATATATATATATATGTACAATGATTCACATTACATATTTGCCACTTAAGAGTAAAGTGACCTGCTACTTTGAAGAGGTCATATTGCTCAAGCCAATAGCGAAAGCTGTGGAACTGGTAAATTCAATTACCGAATGAAAAGAACTCATGCAAATATTGCAAGTTGAATTATTACTAATACTTAACATTTTAGCTACTGACTTGTGTATCTTGGTTGCCTTTTTTTTTTTTTGTCATTCTTATTCTAGTCAAATCTTTAATTTTTTTTTAACTTGCACAAACTAAACTACATGCACCGTAGTCAAAAAGAGCCTGAAAACATTGAATAAACAAATGAACAAATAAGGCATCTCTAAATTACTGTCTCTAAAGAATTGAAATATAAAAACAAAACAAAACCAAACCTGTAAAACATTTCCTCTAAGAAATTGCAAATTATCAGAAATTTATAGAAAAATTTTAGTGATACTACTTTTCATGCTTGTGCTGTTCAAAATTCTCTAGCCTCTGTATTCCAAACTCCATAACTTTTTCAGTCATCATTGACTATTTTTTAAAATGATTCTTTTGTTGTTATGATAACAAACACCTTTCACTAAATCACATTTACTGATTGATAGTGATTACATTATGGTTTTAAAGGTGAGAGATATACCCTCATAATGAGGCATGTCACAAACAAATACACACATTTGTATAAGTTTCTGCACACTGCAATTAGTGTCCAGTAATTTTTTTTTAAAGAAATAGCTCAATTCCATATCATGCCACTTCTTTCTGGCAAATTGTTGACAGCTGGATATGCCTTTGCCCTATGTCCATTTTGGCCCAAATTCTTTGATAGATTAGTTCAAGAAGGGTGCTGAGAATGCTACATCATATGGTGAAGCAAGTGACTAGCCAAGTCATGTCAGGTAAATCAAGTTAATTCTAGATGGTGGTTCATTTTGTCTATGAATCAGTATGAATGAGAACATTATTTCCATCTGTACAAAACTCTCAATGCTTCTTTTTATTTCTTTGTATAGAGTTATCTCAAAGCTGGCAACAAAGAAAGTAATTTTTCTTAAAAGGGCAAATTTGGACATTTCGCCTTTCTGGCCACAAAATGTAAGTTCTATTACAAGATTTCATTCTGCTGGAAGAAATTGTTCATTTTTGTTTACAACTTCCTTGCCACATGTCATTCTATCCTTCACTTATCAATCTGATCCAGAGATTTATCATAATCCCTCTTATGTGTGTTCTGTCCGTGCTCAGTTTCATTTGCTTGGCTATGCTGCTCATTGTTTTCCATGTGTTTTCTTGTACTCTTCATTACTCTTATCCTGCACAATATTTCTTAAGTTTCTGGTGGCCTGAGTGAAATTTGTGTGTGTTAATCTTAAATTGTGATTTCATTTTATAAATATTCTTTGTACTTAAATCCATGCTTTTGTCTTCTTTTAGCTTCAGTATTTATATAAATGGTGGCCCGGTAGCTCAGTTGGTAGAGTGGCTGACTGCCACGCGAGGTGGCCCGAGTTCGACCCCCAGCCGGGCAGTGGTTTTTTTTCAGGGCCCCCTGCTCACCCAGCAGATTTAATGGGTAGCTAGGTCTTTCTAGACTTGGCGGAAGTAAAGTCGGCATGGAAAGCAATGGCAAACTACCACATTATGCCGCATGCCTAGTATAATTAGGGCTCTACCCCTAATTCCCGTATACCCAGTCATGGGTTCGGGACTAACTTTACTCTACTTTATTTATATAAATGTCCCTCCAGTAAATTTGTATGGCTTCCTCCTATCCTGCATTCTGCACTTATGTTATCAAGATACAAGCCAGTTTATTTTAGCTTCTTTATTACTAACGTAGATGCTTATATTACCTTCAATTTCTAAATGAATATCACCTCAATACATTCTTAGTTTAGCTTCAGTTTCTAGATATGAATATTACATAGATATATTCCTATTTTAGCTTCAATTTCTATACAAATGTTACATAGGCAGATGCTTACATCTTATTTTAGTTTGCAGTTATATGGAGAATGTAATATCATAATATTTTAGCTTCAAGTTTGTATATGAAAGTAAGAAAACTACAAATCTGTCCTACTTTATCTTGAGTTTCTGTGCAAATATTACTAAGGTAAATATTTGCTTGTGTCTTCTTTTAACATCAGTTTCTAAACAAATGTTTCATATTAGTATTATTTGAAATAATACACTTGCTTTGCCAGTCTTTAACTCTATAAAGATTGCTAGCATGGTGTATAACATGATTTTGGCAGCTCCAGATGTGCACATGACTCTGACCCTTTTAGATAAAAAATGTTACTGTTTCTGGTATGAAAATTGTCCCTAAAGTGACAATTGGTACTATCAATGGGTTTGCAAGCTTTTTCTTAGGCATTACCTAGCGGCAATGGCCCATCTTGTGAAACAAAAAGGGGAGAGCCAATATGTTAATAGAATGAAGGCCAGAGTGAATGAGTGGGGAGGGTGTGGCATGCGTAGACAAGCAGTCTGGGCCATAGAGATACACTAAATGTATAAAAATAGCCCCAGGCTTAATTAGATTATCTGCTAGGCCCTATGCCTCTATTTTTCGGATATGGGGATGTAGATGTCTAAGTGCTGAGATGGACGGAGTGAGTGTGGGGCCAGGACGTGACAAGTCAAGCAGTGGAACGCACCACAGGATGTGGTGGGGTGGGGTACAGCAAGCAGTTAAGAGTCCTTTCTTTTTGATTGCCAATACCAAGTTGTCAAAATCGCTAGCACAAGAAAGATACCTGATCATTAGGCCTGCTTTATTATTTCCTGTGAATTTATTTTTTGATTCCTATCACGAGAATCTTGCTTTAATGGATTTTTAGCACCATTCCCCTCCCCTTGTTACAGCAGGTTTCCATTGTATCTGTGTTCAATCATTTCTAATCGGGTTGGGGATGCTGGGCAAGAGACATGCTTTTGTCAAACTAAAAAGTGAAGAAACAAGTAGAGGCTTGGGGTTATTTTTAATACAGTAATAAATTTAAACAAGCAAATTTTAGTGAAACTCCAGTCGGGACACAGACAAGACAATACAAAGGAAAGAACACAAGAAAAAAAATAAAAAACCACTTGATTCTGAAACCTCCTTTTTAAAGGAGGTGACATGGTCGAGTGGTATTGCGTTCGCTTTTCATGGCAGGGTGGGGGGTGCCGGCGCGGAGGCCCACCATCGATTCCAAGTGCTGCAGGATTTTTTTCTTGTGTTCTTTCCTTTGTATTGTCTTGTCTGTGTCCTGACTGGGGTTTCACTAAAATTTCTGTTTGTTTCAATTTATTACTACAAACTAAAAAGTGGAAACTCCATACTGGGTTAAATGGGTTGTTGTTTTTTTTTATGGTCATCTTACAAGTTACCAGGTCGTAAATATAACCAAATGATGTTAACTTACCCAAAGCTTTCCACACTGATTAATACTAGTCTTGTGTGTTGTCTTTACTTTCAAAATCAGGATCCCAAGGCAGAAATGGGTGTCTGTTTTAGTTGTACTTATTTTTCTCCACCCAGAACTTTTACTTGTCTTTGAGAGAGAACAACTATGCAGTCTTGGGAAACTTAAGAGTACCAATGCCTCAATATTGATTATGCTCATTCATTAGCTTTCCTACAGAAAGTAAGTAGATGAAACACTGTACATAATATATTGTATTGTCTCACTGCTATTGTGAGGTTGTTAAGAAGCATTCTGGATTGTTTCTGAAGATATACAAGAAAATTTTCACAAGTTGAATGTGATACCTAAACTCAAAAGGAAAAAAATTATGAAGATGGGATGTTAATAAAAAAAGTTATTTGTATATGTATGTAGCTTTCCCTGTAAATAAATTTGTCCATCTGATTGACTCCCTAGTGAATGAATTTATGCTCAGACATAATTATTATTGTGGGTTTTTTGTGTGAAGTACTTCTATGATACCATTGACAGGCGAATTTATAGTGTTACCATTGTTATTCATGTGAACTGTGAGTGCCTTTACGGATTAGTGAATAATGATGTAAATGAGACCTGTTGCCTTTGTGCTTATGTTCTTAAATTGGTGTCATGTGTGTTTATATTGCGTTCATTATTATATTGATCATTATGCCATTTGGGGAAGGGATGATTATCCGAAGGTCAAAATTTTGAGCCTTTGGTATTTTGATCCATCTGGCCATGTCCTGTCTTTTGAGCAGTGTTTGAATGAAATAGCATGGTAGATTTCCCTTGAATTTATACATGTACAAGGAAGTGTTGGCTAAATCTAAATATGGACAATTAAAAATTTTTTGTTCCAAAGCTATAGTTATTGAACACTTCTTTAGCTCATTGGAAGTCATGGAGATCCAAATGCGAAAGTAAAAAACTATGATGCGCGAAACTGCTAAATGCTAGTCTCATTACCTTAAGCTTTGTGAATGGACTCCACACAATGGTGCGGTGGGTCATCATTGAAAGAGGAGGGAGTGCTCGAGAAATCTACAAGGACTTTAAAAATAAATAGAGTTGGTCGAGAAGATAGACTGTTGTGACACACTGTTCTCTGAGTACGTGAGAAAACTGAACAAGCGTTTTGTGTGTCAGGAGGATCACTGAGCATGCTAACCTGCTATAGATCTAGATCTAGATCTAGAGCGGGGTCGGCTCCCCTCATCCCCCTAAGCTTTTCGAGCCTTGTCCGCCTATTCCTATCGATTTTGCTGCGCCTACTGCTATGCTTGTGTAATTTACCATATGGGTCATCATTATAGCTAATCAAAAAGTTGGATTGGCTGGCTTGCCACGTGCTGTGTTTTCTGCACATTCAGCCACCTGCCAGCAGGTCCGGCCAGCATTGACAATATGGTAAAATCTCATCACTAAAATCTCATCAGTACCGTAAAAAAAACAACTGAATTAACCAATAACTTTGAACTTATAAACGCTTATTTTCAAATGTATATATTATAAACACTAACAGCTGAATTAAATGTAAAAAGAACAGTTCCAAAGAGAAAAACAAAACAAGTAAACCCTACAAAACAGGTATTCAAAATAAAACTCCTCGATCTCTGATTAACTAACAAAATTTCTCAGAACGGAAATTAACAAAGAATTTTTTAACTTATGAATATTTATTTGCAGAAATGGAAACACTACAGCTGAATTTAATGTAAAAAAAAACAGTTCCAAAGAGAAAAAAAACAACAAAAAACAAAAACTCCAAAGAGCAACCAAAAAACTTTACCAAAACAGGTATTCAAAACAAAACTCCTCGATCTCAGCATCATGTATCAACCAATAACTTTCTCAGAACGGAAATCAACTAACAACTCTCTAACTTAGAAACAGTTGTTTGCAAATAGAAACACTAACAGCTGAATTGAATGGAAAAAGAACATTTCCAAGGAGTAAACAAAAAGAAAAAAAGGAAAACAGTTAATGCTAACAATACAAGCATTCAAAATAAAATTCCTCAATCTCAGCATCAGTCATGTTGCTTAGATCAATATCAATGCAGGCCCTATGAAACCAACGGGGACACTGGTTACAGCTGATCCAATTAAATGCCTCATGTGTAACATAGGACCCCCTGGACTTGTAGCATTTTTTTACATCCACTTCTTCCGCATCGTCATCTCTTCGCCTCCTCTCTCTCCTCTTTCTTTCTGTCTCTCTTCCTCCAAATACCTCTTCCTCGCTTCTCTTGCATTTTTCCTTTCCTGCTTCGCCTTTTCTTCGTTGTCTATCTTCTTTTGCCTTTCAGTCATTGCTGCCCTGAAGGTCTGACCCGTTGCAGCTTTTGACAGCTTGTCCTATGTCTTTGATGACACTTTCACCTTGACCTGGGGCACGGGTATGTCATAGAATGACAGGGTATGTAATGAGGATACAGGGTCATGTGATGTAGATATCAACGACTGGCTGTTTGTTGTTGGAAGTTGGTGAAAGGACTTGGCTTGGCAGCAGCGGCAGGTTTTTTTTCATACAGCCGACAGGGATATCTATGGCAAGGTCAAGGGCAACCAGCAGTGGGGATGGTGCTGCATATGTTTCTGGAAGCCGAGAAATGCGTGGAGTCAACTCTGTTGATGATGCAGTTGGTGTTGTCGAGACTGAAACTGCAGCTGAGGCTGTAGATGCAGGTTCATGCCCAGTTGCTACTGATGTAGATGAGGCTGTCGAAGAAGGTTCTGTCTCAAAGAGGCGACATGGGGCAAGTTTGGGGCTGTTTGCGACCTTTTCTGGGTCTAGTGGAAAAAGTCCACAGTTCTTGAAGCCACCAATGGCCAATTCTGGTCAGATGCACTCATTCCATGCAGTGTGGAACACTGGCGAATGTCCTCTTCGTCAAAATTTTGCCGGGATTATCATCCTGCCAAGCGTAGACTGCCTTTCTCCATGCGTCTTCACACT
This sequence comes from Goniobranchus kuniei, assembly GCA_025770095.1. Lineage (NCBI taxonomy): Eukaryota > Metazoa > Mollusca > Gastropoda > Nudibranchia > Chromodorididae > Goniobranchus > Goniobranchus kuniei. Next base: position 7,239 of record JAOYNN010571086.1, read on the forward strand.
GCAGAAAAGTCGGAGATCACACGGTTGGATTATGTGTGATGCATTCTCCAAAAGACAATAGAGTACAACACCATTTTCAAATGCAGATTTTGGATGCCTCCATTGAGAGATGGGTCCAATGGCCGTCTAGTAAAGAACTATCAGTCATTTGACTTCCTCCTTGTCGAGATGAACAATGAAGACATCCTTCAGCCATGCAGCAAACAATTCACTGTCCATCCATCCATTGGCCTGGCGTCCAAATGTGGCGTCTTCTAAACCTTCAAGAGGGTTATAATTAAACCTTTGGGCACCAAAAATGATCATGGGCTGCACATATGCCCCACTTGCACTAAGACTAAGACATGCCATGACAGACACTGCACTTTTGTCTGAGGTCGTGAAGCTTAGAGGTGTGTGGAGTCTTTTGCACAGAGTACCTTCCCACTCTTAAGGCACAACGGGAAGCCCGTATCATCAGCATTAAACCACTGGGTAGGATCTTACCAGATGTCGCCATCCTTCACTTTGGTATCCATGAACTCCTTGAAGTCCTTGAACCAATTGTACACCATTCAAGGTGCAACTAGGGCTCTCTGTTTAGAAAGTTGTATGTGTCTTGTTAGACAAATCTGGGTGGTGCTTCAGGAATCCATAATACCAATCTTTCTGGGGAAGATTGTTTTTGAATCATGTGACTCTACCTTTTTGCGAATCAAGGATTTTTTTTATTTGCTGACAAATGGTTTCTTTCCTTCTTCCAAAACCGATAGCTGACATTGATTTGAACCACTTAACAAGGCCTCCTTCTTCTTCAAATGATGTCAGTTCTGTTTTTAGGTTGGGTTTACGATTGGACCTTCCATTTAGCTTGTCATATAAGGTTGCCTGAGGTATTTTCAAACTCCTTGGCGAATGCTTTTGCTGCTGGCAATTTTGGCAAGTGCTTCTTGCATTCTCTTTTATTTCTCTTCAGTTGTTTTCTTTTCCATGATTTTGAATAAAAGAGAATCATTTTTGCTGTCTGTTGCATGCAAGAGGAAAAATCTGAAAACAATGTGTGTGTGTGTGTGGTGAGAGAGAGAGAGAGAGAGAGAGAGAGAGAGAGCATTTTAAAAAAATATAAATTTCTCAGTAATTTAGTAGGGCATAATGCTGATTATTAAAGTCAACAAAAGGCAACTAGTATGTTCTTTTATTCATCTTTTACATTAAGCAGAAAGCACGCCAGCTTCATAGCAGGCTACAAGCACTGTAATTAATTTTTTGGCATACGATTTTGTCATTTATCGTCCTATGCCGGATCTGCCAACTCATCGAAATCTTGGCGGCAAATCTGGCCACCTCTATGATCGGTAATAATCGACTGTAGAATAACTCTACGGCAAGGGAAAAGGAAAATAAACACATTTATGAAGTCTATCATAGCTAAAAGTAAAACTTACTTTGATTGGATGAAGCAGAGAGCCTTAGCCAACAAGGTTGACTGATTTATGTTTTCACTTTCTGAAGATCAAAATCAACGTCAAAATCAACTTGTGCGGAAGGGGAACCGAAAGGATGCCCAAAACAGTCGGAAACGAAACGGAATATTTTCATTTCCCGGCATTCAGAAGACATGCTGATTCAAGTTTGTGTTTACCATATCGGAGTTCTAGTGGGGTGGCCAGATGGGCCAACCTGCCGAATGTGCCGACCCCACTCTAGATAGAGTTGACATCTAAATCTAGATTCTAGAAAGAGATCTATTATCTGAAATATAGGTCTAGATCTAGGTCTAGATTCTTCATCTGTCTCTCTAGACATTTTGATAGATAGACTAGATCTAGACTCAGATCTGGAGTTCCAGCACCAATATCCGTTGGGTCATGCACGTGTCGTTTGTCATGGAAATCGACATTCTCCGCATAAAGTTCCTCCTTTTTCAACATTTGGTTGTGGCACGTATGATGAATATATGCCCAATGAATTCATTTTTACTGCAGGTGAACAAAATTCTCTGATTTCAACTTTTAAACTGTGGTTTCCTTTGATTTTATTCCACAATATTAATTTCAAAGTATTTTCACAAAGTGCACCTGCATATTAAGTCTAGCATTGGTTTAGTACAAATATTGAACTGATCCTCTCTTAAGATACACAAAAGGAAATATTGTAAAAAATCATATTTCTGGGCTCCTCGATGTTGTGGAAATTTTTGCCTCTCTATGCCATTCAGTCTTGAACAGAGAAAGAAACATTGCATTTACAATCCTTGGAATGTTGAAGAACAGTCTGGGTTACCTATATTGTTAAGATTATGGTCTGGTTTGATGATTTTTTTTGAAGACCTGCAGATGGCACATCTTAAATCGATTGTAGCTTGTGTCGCATTCAAAACCCAGGCCTTGCTTATATGCATCAGACCCTTGTGTGATTGGTAAAGCAGTAACACTTTCTAAGCGTTTTTACCCACATCTAATCCAAGTTTGATGTTGACATGTATCTTTAGCTTTAAATTTGATGCCTATCTTGACATGATATGAAACTTGTTTAATCATTAACAATTTTATTAGATCTAGATTCTCTGAAACAAGATATGAGATGTGGGTTTTTATAAGTCTTGCAAAAAATGTTACATTGACTAATTTTGATCAAATGATCTGCCGAAACAATTCAGTCAAAGGTTTTCACCAGTTTTTGTTGTTTTATTTTATTTTTATTGAATTGTATCAATCCTCCATGAAGTGAACAATTAAGCGTTTATTCTTTGTGCTTAATCCATGTGGGTGCCATTAATTCCATGAAATTGTGACTGACATACTACATTAAGAGAATATTCTGCACTACATTTTACAAGGGGCGTAATAAATGTGAATCTTACTTTTCCTAAAAGTAGCATTTTTGCACATGAAAAAGTTATCTGATGGCAAAAATGTACATACATTTATTGCATTGTAGGTAATCATATTTGCAGGTTTCTTTTAAAGGTTGGTAATGATAGTGTTATACACCTAATGGTATGGATTTAATGGGGGCGCTGTAGCTCAGTAGTAGAGCATTGGCCTACTGACCAAGAGGCAGCAGGTTCAATCCTTAAGCAAGAAAATTTGCTCCTGTTGCTGTCCTCAACATAGATGAAAATGGGTACAGCTTTGGCTGAAAAAGTACTCTACAATAGACAAGCATCCTATCCAGAGAGTGATGTATAAATCTGTCAGTGTCCACTTCATGCTCTAGAAACTGAGATAAGTTCTGGCCTAAAGAGCGAATAAGGCTCAAAAAGGAATTCTTTTTTATGGATTTAAGTCAAATTCAAATACTGTGAAGTCCAATAGCAATCAACATAATGGTACTGGGGAAATGTGTTGAATCCTGGTGTGGTTGAATTTATCTGTACCATGAATTGTATATATTTTTAGATATTGAACTCTGGCCAGCTGTTGATATAAGGCAGAAATTTAATTTGGGAGACTTGAAATAAGCAGACACCCCTATATGAATGTTGGCCGTATTTTACATTGATGATCCTTAATGTGTTTGATGGACAGAGTTTCAAATGTTAGTAATTGGAAGACATTTGACATTGATTAAATGATTCTTGTATCAGTTTAAACATTTAATCTCACTCTATTTTCATGTTAACTTAAGGGATTAATATTATCGCTTTTGTAATGACCAATCAACATTGATAAGAAATGAAAAAGTTGTGATAACTTTATAACAAGTATGAAAATTGATTTTCCCACAGGGGCGTGCCAATAAAGTACTTTTGAACTGAACTGAAAGAAGCAGTAGGTTTCTGGCAGATGGGCAACACTGTTTATGTAGGTACATGAGTGAGATCTTTTTCATTAATGATTGACCAGAGTGAAATAGCAAGTCAATCACAAGGACTCATGAAGAGTTGTCATTTCTGTAGCATTGTGTGGAACTCTTTTTAGCTCAATAGCTCAATTGAACTGTGTACCAATCTACTGTTGTGTCAGTTTATTATGCCATTGTGTGTATATTTGGCTATTTAAGACCTATAATGAGACTATTGTTCATCACATGCAATTTTAAAGTTGAGGATTGTGTATACTTTTGATCATGCAGCATGGAATGACAGTAAATGTTATATGTACATCTGCACTGCTTTTTCATTGTGCTCGCTTAAAAATGAATGCGCTTGAGATAAACTCCCGACGGATTGATCAAGTTTATCCATTTCCAAGGGAAACAACCATTTCATCCAAAATAAGGAAAGGGTAAAAGTCCTGTGACCTAGATCTAGTTCTAGTGAGGCTTTGTGACCTTCACTTCCCACTCCCACAGAGGAAGAGGAGAACGGAGAATCATCAGCGAGAAATGTTCACACAGGCACTCAAAACCCAACCCACCCAGGGCTTTCTGGTTGCTCTTGTGTGGAAACAAGAGGCCATAACGACTGAGAAAAGTTTATTTTAAGCGGATGAAGAGAGATTGGTGTTTATTTAAACGGGCGCTGAGATGACCTTTGCAGTCGAAAAGAGTCCTAAAATTCCAAATGAACAAACAGAAATTTGATTTGTAGCTAGAAGCGCATTGGGGGGGGAATAATGGGACTGGAGGAATGGTTTATCTTAAATAAGATTTTATGGTAAGCGAGTTTATCTAAAGTGGACTCCAATGTATCCTGGTGCCATCATGAAGAGGCACTCTAATACACAATGCTTCTTTTTTAAAGTATCAAGATGAAGGAAATAATTTTACATTTTGATTGACAGTGATAAATTGTTTCAGCTGATTTCATATTAATCCTTTATATAATATACATTATATATGTATATCTGCACTATTTTCTCAGGAGATGTATACATGTCGGATATTCAGTCTTCCCATCACAGTAGCTTTGCGCAATGCGATTGCGTTTATTTGCTTTCGTTGTTTTTGCTTTTGTTTTGCCATGAACATTAAAGATTTAAGCATAAAAGCCAGCTTTCCTTATTATGTTATAATACCATGTAAAACACCATGAAGATTTCCCTGTGTGCTGAAACTATTCTTTCATTTTTATTTGCTTTTGTAATGTCCTCTTTTCTTCATCCTTTCTATTCATGTTCAGCGGCTTGAACTCTGTGGGAAAAGTTTTGAATTTTGGTATTTCTTTCAACAACAAAAAAAAAAAGCTCGTGTATTTTCCACTGTTTTTTAGGAGTAGTGTAGTTGCGTTTTCTATTGTACAATGTACAATTTAAAATTTTTTTTTTTTGGTTTGCTTGCAGTTTATTCAATGCATGTATTCCCTAGTGTTTTAAGTAATCTATGAAATGATGTTCAAGATTTCAAGGAATCATATCTCTTTTATTGTGTGTATTTTCACCAAGGTGTTGATTGATTGACTGTAACAGTATTTGCCCCGTTTTCCCTGTATATCAGTGCGGGAGTTTTGTGTCCATGGCGCTACATACTAGGGGCCTATTCGTGTTATCGTGAAATTAATTACATGTATGTACTGTATGTATTTTAGCCCGACTTATTTTCACAGATTGGCAGTATCTTATTAAAATGTATTTTTGAAATAGCTTTTACTGGTCCTGGTCTTTTGATGGAAAGTTTGACATACTGTAAGCTGTCAATTTTCTTTTGTTTGTTTTTTGAGGATTTTTTTTTTTTATAGGGGGGTGGAGGGTTCTGTCTCGTTTTTGTTTTTTTCTTCTTTTTTTTTCATTGGAAACTCCTACGTTGTGTTAAATTGTCCTCCTCCTCCTTCTCCTTCTCGTCATCCTCCTCCTCTTCCCCCTCCTTCTCCTCGTCGTCGTCCTCATCCCCAACCTCCTCCTCCTCCTCCTTCTTCTTCATCATCTTCTTTTCTTCTTCTTCCTCATCTTTGCTGAAATGTCGTCATCTACGTTTTGGTTCTCCGCAATGCCCCCGTAGTTGTTCTTTTTAACTATAATGGTCTGGGGATCAAAACTGAATTTATAGGTGCTTGTCCTAGAATGTAGTAGTATGAATTGAAATAAGCTGCCGTGCTTGGTTGAGTGATTTCTGTGGGTTCGAGTGTTAAAGTACAGAGGAAACACATAAGATGCCTGAATTGCAACTCAAGAATCAGCAGCAAAACACCACCACTCCTACAAGCGATTAAGCAACTTAGGCTGCGATTGGCTGAGAGAGAGAGAGAGAGAGAGAGAGAGAGAGAGAG
>JAOYNN010571197.1:0-13363 GCA_025770095.1 Goniobranchus kuniei
AAATGTTTGATTCAATTGATGATGTTCCACTGGAGCATTAGCTTAATCATAACATGGATAAGTACCTTTTTTTTTTTTTTTCAACTTTTGAGAACAGTGTTGTCTGATCTGATTTTGCATTTAACCCCGGTAATACTATTGCGCTTAAACCATGACCGAAGAACAGGTTATAAATGAATCTAACAAATTAAGAGCTTTGTCCAATGAAGTGAAAGATGACTACAAAAGGTTTTTTTTGCTGTAAAATTGCAAATTTTGTGTTCTTTCGACATTTTAAATGGCACATCAAATGCAATCAAAAGACAAATTGCTTGCATGTATACATTGTTGACTATACGTCATTATAAGTCACAATGTAAACATTACAAATGGTCAAAAGCAAGTTAATCTATATACATATGCACTCATTCATATAATAGATATAAATATATATAATATATACATATATATATATAAATATAAGTCTGACGTATATGCATAAGACAATGATTTTTAACGAAATAAAATAATTTATGCTAATCCTCTCTCTTTTGAAGTTTGACTGTGTTTAAGTAATTATATATGTAATCAAAAACTTCTTTTACTGTTAAACATAGAAGCTAAGATTTTCTTAAGAGTCCAAGTCAATGATAGAATTTGAAAATATTTCTAATACATTGGTATGTACCTCATGGGAAGGGTTATGTTTAAGCCAATGGGATTCCAAAATTACAATTCTTTGAATTTTTATGCTGCCTTATCCTATGATTATGAATATCAATCCTATCAGTGATAAACCCATAAGCAAATTGTGCATGTAACAGAATCCTTGGCATTTAGAAATTCATACGATTGAAAAGCTGGAGAAAATTATTTCCTACCTGTCTTCATTTTATCTCTTCCACCACTTTCCATGCCCAAGATTCACTTAACTCAAAAAGGCCACATGACCTAAAATTATTTTCAAAAACATTGTGCAATGACTGTAAAATGGGTTTTCTGCTGTGGCAATAACCCCCCAAATAAAGAAAAGATGAAGAAGAGAAGAAGACATGCATGCATTCACCATCTTTATCATTGAGTAGTGATCATTACAGGAAGAGAAAAATATTTTCTCTCTCAAGAATATTCCTGCCGACTTCTAAACCTCTTTAGTAAATGAAAACCACATGTAGCCTATTACGAACACATATTCTGTAACCATTCTTCTCTCATCAAGTCTGCATTTCAGCTTGTAAAAGTTTTGGGGGATTAGGGCAAATTGTCATTTTACCAATCTTTCTCTAATCCCGGTAATCTCATTCGTCACTAAAAATCTTCTCCACTTGTTATATGTCCTAATATGTAAAATCTATCATATCATTTCCTACCTTTAAGGTTCTGTCACATTTCTGTGATTAAAGATTCAAGTGTTAGCACTCCATGTAATATATATATATATATATAGGGTGGCCCCAAAAAAACATCTCCAACTTAGAAGGCCCACAACATTATTGTTACTTGATAGTTTTTAAGGGGCTTTCGCACATTACAAAATAAATTAAAACTCTACAATGTGTGAAAATATGAGACTGATTGATTTAAGGGTTCAAAAATTATACGCTATAATGTAGAGGAATGTCGTCGAGCATGATATCATGAAAATTTGATATCGGAAGCTTCATTCAAAAAGTCTAGTGACAAAAGAAAAGGAGATGGTATTGCGATTAAGCTCTACGACAAATGTTTTTCTGCTCTTTAGAAAAGGGATAAAATACTACACAAAATTGTACAAAACATTATCCATCAAACAAATCTCGTTTGCCAGATTTATCACGCAGAATGTAGTATGTCAAAATGAAAACACTGTTCTGTTGTTGATCATTTCTAGCACTCTTTTAAGTATCTGAGTTCTCATTAAGGCTTAGACCAAGTACTACTAGTATTAAGCATACAATGATTATTTTAGACTATGTGTACTAATAACAGAATTATTAGATCGATATCTAAATCTAGATCTACTCTAGATGTATCTGATTCCAGATCTCTGCTTTCCTAGTTTGATTCTCAAGATAGTATTCAAGCTACCAGAGAGTGAATGCGGGCAGAAGCTGTCTGATATTGTGTCAGCAATGGTAGACTTGAATAAATCACTGTTGTAACCATTCTATTGCACCGATCATTTTGAAATTTTGCATGTGAAGACAAAATTATTTGTTCTAAACGACTGCCAATTTTTAAGAGAGTCAGATTTAAAATGATAATGTTGTTAGCTGTTAAAGGTGGAGACGGTATTTTTTGGGCCACCCGATATATAAGCATTACAACTGATCATTTAAACACAATTTTGAGTGTACTCTACTAAATAATATGGTGCTACATGTACTATTTATGGCCTCTAGTCTTATTATTTCATAAACAAAGATTTGACACTGTTACATATTCTTAAACATCTATAACATCCATATCACTTTTTTTTGTTTAATATTCTCTTTTCATCCCATCTTAGAAACATTTAAAATCAGACTTCTTACACTCACCACCAAGTTTTGTTAGTTGTGACTGAAATTAATTTTCGGGACATACATTTTTATATTGCCCATTTTTCCTATTTTGCCACAAAAAGATAAACGTTTATTAAATCTCATTGATCAAATGCCTCATCCTCAGCCAGCGTCACTTGTTAACTTGTGCACGTGTAGTTGTTATATTTATCCTCTATTCCCTGAGATGTATACTCATTTTTACAACTAATACCAATTCCATGTTGTACCTTTATCTATGCATCATAATGAATGGTACCACCATTTAATTTTTAAACTCTGATCCATCTGCTGTATTGAAAAATAATTTCTGTGTGTTGAAAATTGTATTGTCTAATCAAACATCACAATATTTAAAGTTATGTCAAAAAATTTGGAAGAGAGTTGGGATTTTGAAATAAATATAAATTTACTCTGTATGGGAATATCCAAAGCCTGAATAAGAAACCTCCAATTTTCAAACTCAACTGAAACCATTATAATTGTAATATAAAACAACTAAGAATAGGCCATTCATGCTCCATCCATGTTTTGATTCCACAACAACAATCCTTGCCTAATATACACATCCTATGGTGTAATTCAAATACAAAAATACAATATTTTGTTCGAAGTGTTCCGATCTTAGCGGTCTAAGAATGATAGTCTACAATAAAAAAATCTCAACATGTAGAGCTCAATAAGATTTTGGGGTTTTAGAATCAACAAGCTTTCACAATAATCTGTAAAAATAAAAAAAATTACAGTAAAATTAAAAAGTAACTTTTTATCCAATTGTAATGCAATTCTCATCTATTGAAACTGTTATTATTAACTGTTTTTTAACACAGACAAATACATGTAGTTGGGTGGTAAAAATCAAGGGCTGTAAGACCATCCCTAAAGTATATACTGGACTTGATTATTCCAAACAACCAGAAAGCATTACAAGATGGCTATAGTATAAGCCTTGCCTTCTCTCTGTTCACTGCCATTCATGCACATTTATTTTTGGAAAGAGTGGGTAAGAAAGAATACAAAATACCATCAATTTATGAAGGAAAGTTCCAATTATAATAATATACAGTAAATACAAGAAATAATAGCAGCTTGGCAGCAAAATGCATAATAAATCAACATTTTAAAAGGAATTACCCCATATATCTAGCTTATAAAGCAATAGCATTTGGTACATTTAGCATATATGACCAAAGAAGAAAATATAAATACATGTTACTGCCTGGAAGACAACACATGTTGCAAGTGTTTTCAGTATTCATTCTCTATTTAAATGATGAGCTTCCAATCAACCAGATCAAATTTCTATTGTGTTCCTTGTAACATGCAATTGTAAGAACTTGTGGAAAATGGATAAGTAGGGAAATAAGGAATTACAGTTTTTGTATTTGAATGTGTGTGTGTTTCCATGAATTTTCATGATGCGATCTCTCTTTGTTTTTAGTTCTGATCTCTCACCTTTTCCTGGTTTTATTCCACCTTGAAAAACTGTAACGATTTAACTTTAATTTCTCAATATTACTCTCATTTACTACATGTATATGCTGTAAACATTCTCAAATTTCATTTATTTCTCTTGACTTTGAAAATTTCTCAAAGGTCTCCACGATTGTCTTGTTTTACAAACTATACCTACTAACTAAAACAAAAACTGTATATCAAATACAAACATAATGTACAATATTGTGTTCATGTCATTGTTAACTGATGTCAGTAAATCACTTTTTACTCAATTCAGGTCTCTTTAAGAGAGCTAAAATAGAAGATTATTTCATATGCTTACTTTTCATACTCTGGGCCTATAGTATATTATACTGGCATAGTTAGCGCAAAAAAAAAGTAGAATAAATAAAAGCTTACTTTTGTGTAAAAATCACTTATAAATTCAATGTATTAAAAGAATGTTGAACCTCTCCCAAGTTCGAGAAAACAATCTGAGAAATCAAAGTTCTATTACATGTAAAGTATGTGCTTTAATTATTCAAATGTTGCTTACATTAAAGCAGTGTAACAGCACCATATAAGAGAATAAATGACTTGTATATTAAATGGGTCATGCAAGATAGGAAAGATCACTCATGGTTATTGTGTTTTGTCCTTTACCCCCATTAACAAAATGACTCCTCAATGCAATATTTCATGTTGTTATTAGTGCAAATATTAAAAATTACTTGAAATCAAAGAATTTGGTGTTTGACTTACACTTTCTCATACTTTGACTTAATAATTGATTTAAACCTTGTACTCCTATCACTTTAAGAAAGATAATAGTCAAACAAAACCCACATTTACAAGTAAAGTCATAAATCTGTTGAGACAGTATGTACACATTATGTTCATGTACATTCAACAGAAGCTTACTTAAAACTACAGTGTTCTCCGCCAAACATCCACCCACCTCACATCTGCATTTTTGAGCATGTGTTGAATTTTTTTTTTATGGTGCAAGAGCCTGTAGTAACTCATTTCAGACATGAAGAAAAACGGGAATGCGGAATGCAAACCTCATCATCTATAATAAAGAAAACACTTGTCAGTGTCTCATACCTCAAACCAATCCCCTAGCCACTGATTAGCACAGCTTGTTTCTGGCATGCTGAATAAGGAAAATGCATAATGCTAACCATCTGGTCAGTAATGTATTAGCAATTAGCCTAAAAGTTCACAAGCACTGACCAGTGCCAAAAGATGGTGCCAACTCATCATGGAACCCTCCCTTGTCCTCCATCTTACATCCATGTCCAGCTAGCATCCACATTTCTCAGTCTCCCAAGGGTGGATGTTAAGTGTAGTGGAGATTACAGCAGTTTTAATCTTTAGTGCTCATTTATGTTTCCAATTTTTGTTTTACATTCTGAATACATGTATAAAGCCCATCCCTTCTCTTTTTGTATCGTATACATTGAAATATGTGAATGCCTGCCGGCATTTCATGTCATTGCCTCATACATTGACACAATTGGAGTCAAATCCCAGCAAATCAGGCAATGGCAGTGAATGAGTTAGTTCTCATCTTGAAGGGCACGATTCGAGGTTCACAAGACAGCTTCTGATATAACAAGAATGTCATTGGTATGTTACCTATAAACATACAATTTCATCATGGTGATCAGATCACAAACTACATTGGTGCCAAAATGTGACATTTAGAAACTTTGGAATGAAAAAAAAGATGCAAAAAATAATGTAAGGTATTGTACATTACAGTCCAGTCCATTTATAACAGCTTCGGTTATTACAGGAACTCTGACATAACAATGACTAATAAAATCCGTTTTTTCTCTCTACAAGCGTAAGTAACAGGAACCTGGGCTATAACAGGGCACAATTTGGACTAACTCGGATATAACAGGGATCACGCTGCTTGCAAAGTTATGTTCGATCAATCAAATTTGTCTCAACAAAGGCCTTTCGTCCTATCATGAGTCCGAGAATGGTCGTTTGCCTAAACACAAAATGCTTGTACAAATACACACTAAACGCACTATACACATCACTAGCTAAGGAGATGCTTCTCTTCTTACCCAACTCTCACTCTCACACTCCCGTGGTGAGAGACTGCCACGTGGTTGAACACAGTGACTGAGAGTCAAGAGTGCTATGCAAGGTGTAACTATGTGTTACTAGCTAGAGGCCCGCTGACGTGGGTGGCTGACTGATACTGGTGTGCTCGCCACAAACAAGCATGTTCAATTCACACACAAGAACACACTACGTTCATTCAGTGCACACATCACTCATCACATATGATTGAGGAGTCAAGAAGTGCTGGGCATGAACGTTTCTTTCACTTTCAACTTTAGTTCAAATTTAGCATTGCTTCTACTGATATTAGTGATATCAGGAATTTGAAGTATTTATCCCTGAAATAGAAAGTTGCCATCGAGGATGCAATAGTACTGGTAGGATATAACAGGACTCGCTTATAAAAGGGAAAAACTGCTGGGCCTGACGGCCCTGTTATAACCGAGCTTTACTGTATATGAGTGAGAAAGGGAAAAGGTGATAGATTGAGTGCTGTCTGTTTGATAAAAATGATATTATGAGCAGAGATAAAAAACTAAATGACAAATAATGAAGAAATTACAAATGGCCTTATCTGGATTGGTTGGATGGATGGCTTCTGTTCATCTTTCCAGAAGGTGGTGCATAGCCTGTGTCGAGTCCAAGAATTAAGTTTTGTATGGATCTAAATTTTAAGTCTCTTATATAAGACTAACAAGTCCAGTGTTTGATGCGCAAGGTCATTGTCAGAGGTTACATTATAGTGTAGAAGTTAGAAAGACAGAGAGAAAAAGAGAGAGAGAGAGACACAGAGAGAGTAGAGAGTATACTCATTTGTTTTCTTTGTTGGGTGTGTGGAGCTTGTTATTATTCTCAGCGTGCTTCAAGACAAAAGAACCAAATATTTAATGGCAGTTACTCTTCACATATTCATCTCGTACTTCAATTCCATTTACAGAGCAGCCTACATAATACAGACATCACTTAAATCAAGAGATGTGAATTTGTAGTAAATTCTGTATAGTTTTTTCCAGTCAAATATCAACTTTGTGGGATCAACTGTGACTTAGCAAAGTCAAATGTGACATTGTCGGCTGAAGTGTAACATGCCAAGTCAAATGTCAAACATATTCAATTCAAATGTGCAGATTGAAAGCTCAAGTGTATACAAATGAAAGTTCAAATGTGACAACTATGCATGAAATTATTTTGCAACATTTTTATTGTATTTATACATGAAACAAAATAAAAATGATAATTTCATCAACAGATCTACAGCTTATTAACTAAATTCTAAAAGTAGACCCAGATCTAGATCAAGATCTTCTAGATTCTTAGTTAAGGCCCTAGGATGTAGATCTAGATGCATGTATCAAGACAGAATCTACATAACAGACCTAGATCTAGATCAAAATCTTCTAGATTCTTACATTAGGATGAAGATCTAGATGCATGTATCAAGACCTAAGCATCCGTACTATCAAGACAGAATCTACTTAGATCTAGATCTAGATCTTTCAAAACTCTCTAGACATGTAATATATTATCTATCTAAAGCTCTCGATCCAAGTTTCGTCTGAATGAAAAATGAAAATGAATATCAAGAATGATAATCAAGATCGAGTGTCTAATTCTAGATCCAAAATAGAATGCTTACATCCCTGATTATCATTTACACTTTAATTTAAACAATTGTTAACTCCCAAGATCCCAAGCAGAGTCAATTTCAGTTGAAATTTTCAAATAATTTATAAGAGAGGATGAAGAGATAATAAGTAGAAACTGCAATCTGTAGACTAGTCTAGGCCTAGCAGTGGGCTAACAGACGACAAACAGGAGGTGGGGATCAAGGCCTAGGCTTAAAAAATATCAAGGCCCTAGATCTAAGACTAAATTTAGGTATGACGACTCGCACCTTTCTAAAATCATTTAAAGTTAATGTTATGTCATTCAAGTGACAGACCTAGATGAGAACTTGAGTCTAAGTTTAAATTTATTTTCGACATAAATCTAGATCTACGATAGGCCCTGTACTTTTGTAACTAGACGTAGTTAGATATTACATTGAGTGTGATTTAATAGAGATAAATGAAAAAGGCTATAGATACATTGTCTATAAAGAAACAATTGGAATAATATAAGACTATTAATAAACGAGCTTAAGCTAGTAACATAGTAACATAGGTAGGCTAGGCCTTTTTCCGATCATTGTTACATTTGAACTTTCTATGTCACATTTGATCTTGCCTGCGTGTCACATTTGAGTTTGCAATATTCACATTTCAACTTGCAAGTGCCATCACCCCTTTATAAAATTGCAATTCACATTTGAACTTGTTAAGTCACATTTGATTTGCTAAGTTACATTTGACCTTGCTAAGTTACATTTGGTACTGCTACTGCTAAGTTGATATTTGACCAGAAAAAACTATATATCGACATTTCAACTGCTTTGGTTAAGACAAAAACAAGCAATACATTTCTGCAAATAGCCTGCACGTCAAGTGGAAAAAGTAATGAAAATGGCATAAATGCTATTCCAATAATAATTTATGTTCAGCTCCTCAAATCGGTGTAAGTCTATGAATGTACCAAATCCCATGCTTTTTGCCAATTAAATCATACTCCTTAGGGGTCAAAGGGTCAAAATTGATCCATAAATGGACATTGATATTGTGTTGGCATTTTACATTGGTGGTGTTCATTGGAGTATCCCCCCAACCCACCCACCATCACTTCACTTAACACATGAACCAATAAGTTGATCAGCTTTAGTGACAGCTCGCATATATCTTCATAGATCTATACCATCAACCCCAGTGATGCCTACATAATAAGCTGGTTACATTGAAATACAGTATATTTCTCTCACACGCGCACAAAATAAACAAACTTTTTAACACCTCAAATACCATTACTGCCTCGTCATGTTGTAAAATCTTGGCTTGTTGGTTCAAAGAAAACGTCCTGCTGCGTTATTTTCTGTTTTAATTGGTACAGCATTAGTAAAGGTTTTAACTTTAATGTTAAGTCCCACTTGGGGCTTACTAAAGCTCCCTTTCTGAGATGTGTGTCATATACATATGTGTTTTTAGTTAAATTGCCATGGTGACAAGGATCAGCCTCATTCCCGTACCGCCATTGTTAGTTTATGTTACATGTTTAGTACTCTACTGTTAGCAAGTAGACGTCTACTTTATACTCTATCAATTGTTTCCGTTATAGATGTCCTATTGCTAAATCCTCATACCCATCATTAATGCCATGCTATTAATGTTGGTTAATATTTCCATCCCAGTCCTCTTCAGGTTCTCAGGTGAGGCCTCTTCCCAAGTCCATCGCCCTAACGGCATTCCAGCTAAAATTAATGTTATGTTGCTTTCTTTTTTGGTATTGAAATGTTGGCCATGAATGTGTGTGACTGTTGTTTTATTCTGTGTATAAGATAAAGGTGAAGGATAAGACACTATGTACAAAGAATAGAGATAGGCTATTAAAATCCAGATCATACTCTCAAGACCAGAGTGACATCAGAGCAAGGCAAAGCCCCCACAACTCCACAATTCCGAGATAGAGATCGCTTGCTATGGTGACACCATCTCACCCAGAAAATTCAGTCCACCCCGACATTTACTGCTTTTCTATGGAGTTAACAGTTGCACATTTACTGTTTGTTTTATTTAGAATTTAATGCAGAATATCAGCTGGCAAATATTTTATAAAGGCTTATATTATCAGTTGACTACATGTATTTGTTGTATTAGAATGGGAGGGGAAAATAGTGTAAAAACTGCAAGTGCTATTGTTGAGTTAAAGACTGGAAACTGGAAACCAGTTTGTAACAAGTGCCAAATGTACAAAAAGTCTTATATTTTGAATAGAGCTTTCACTTTACATCCCAGTATTTCATTTTCAAACCATAATACAGAGCCTTTTCAAGCCATAATGTGGACCTGGTAGGATAAATCCTATCTGGAAATCCATGTAGCTCACATCTAAGGGGACTTCAATTTCCTTTTACTTTCCTACAAGTCGTTCATGTTACAAAGGCTTCCTTAATGAATGGATCTATAACAGACAACAAAAACACTCATGAATAAAGAATCAAGGCAGAAAATCACTTTACATGAAGTTTATTAGTCACTTGACAGCCACAGGTTATCTGCCTTCAAAAAAGTCAAGATAATATCAATCTTTTCTTACACAAAACAACAAAACATCATCAACAAAATCTAACCTAAAAATGCTGAGAGCTTAACCTTCACTTCTTTTTCTTTAATTTCAATAACAAATGTTACAACATGAATTTTAAAAGTACTTTATTGAGCCATGTGACATCTTTTCAAAAGCTGAAGTAGGCCTATGGGTACTAAAAAGTACTGACAGTAAATAGCATTCTAATAACTTTATGTTAGGCAGTGTGTCACCCTACATTGTGTGGGGCACTGTGGAGAAGTGTGTTGTTTGCTTTTCCTGCTGTAATGTCCAGCAAATCAGCTGGGTCTTGTCTAGGCTTGGGTGCCAGTAAAAAAGAACCCAAATTCCTGCAGACCAAACGTAGATTAACCAAAATCTTGCAAACGAGCAAAAAAAAAGCTCACCTGATAGTAAAACGGGCAATAGTAGTAGTTGTAGATCTAGGCTAGTCTAGATCTAGAATATAGTAGAGTCTCTACACATGTCTAGGCTGACGAACCACTGATGGCGTGTTTACGGTTTACTAAAATACTGCTGTTGATGATGAGGTGAAGCCTTGGCCTCTTCTGGACTAAAAAGGCATAGTCTCTAGATTCTAGCTACATCTAAGTAGAAAATTCAAGTTGGCTCGCATTGCTGATCAAAACATTTGTTTAATCATGGTATATTGTGAAGCAGGCCTACACAATGACGATTGCATTCTACGTTTTGCCGGTTTCATAAGCTTCCACTAAAATGAAATTATATCAGTCGGTCTCACGTGTTAAAGCACTAAAAATCCTTACAATCACAGCTTATAATTAAATGTTTCACAGATAAATGGAAAAGAGCACGCTAATAAATCTTTTAAACGGCCTATGAACGTGTATTTCAACGTGGAAAAACATCACACAAGACAGTCTATGTTCAGCTGGTCTACTTTCGATTAAACAGTAGAACAAACCGGAAACAGGAAGTTGGCAATCTTTGCACTCGTGGACGGCCAGATTCTTGCCGGTGGCCAAATTAGAAAAAAATGAAGGCCAAAATTTTCAGAGTATTTTTTCTTCACCATGAAACTCGGCCGTGAAAAAATCACCGTCATGCCGGCAGATTCTATTTTTTATTTACTATCAAAATTCTTATTACAGATGCATGTGTTAAATAAACTAGAAGAGATCAGCCATTTGCTATTATCATTAACCAACGGTGTTTCTAAATTTGAGGTTATTCAACACTGAGAATAAAAAATAGATCTAGATCTAGTGACAATTCTGACCAGTAATGGTTAGGCCAACAAAACGATGACGAGGCTTGTGTTTCAGAAGTTTGTGATAGCACTATCTCCCTCCTCCACGATTTCGATTTCAGCATTGTATAGGCACCATATAAAAAGAAACATATAATGATAATTGAAAATGTCCGGCGGAGAGCAGCAAGGATTGTACCACAAATGATAAACAAATCATATGAAAATTGTCTTCATGAATTGAAATTCCCAACAAAGAAATTCAGAAGGATGAAAGGGGACTTGATCGTAACATATAAGTCGAGCATGGATTTATCCTCTTTTATGTTTATACTTTTAAGTGATACACAGATACACAAATACTTTACAAATTCTAGACGTATGTGTCAATAAAGGAGTCATTCACTTAATATGAAAAGGCTGACAAGTATTAGGACACTGTTATCCATCACATTTGCTTTGCTGATGGATCAAAGTTCAAGAATACAATCGGAACCAATACTTTCCTGCTTGTGGAAAGGATAGATATACAATGACTATTTACACAACCTGAAATTTGTCATTCAGTAGTACATTGGGTTGTAGGTAATCCAGTGTGGCTTTGCTTGGCGCTTTGCAGCTTCACTTGATGTAAAAAGGGACTTAAATGCTTTGCTGGCTGTAGGGTCATTCTGGATGCCCCCTTTTCTTTTCACGCCAACTTTGTCTACAGATTTCCCATTGGTTGAAGATGAAATCAGCTTCCCTGGGGCACTTATTTTACTTGGATTGCCGTTAGACTCTGAAGTCTTAACTGACTTATCTGATGATGTTGATGATGATGATGAATCAGGACTTGATTTTGAAGTTGACGGAAGGCATTCTGGAGTAAGGATAATAATATGACAGTCCATGTCAAAAGAAAAATGTTTACTCAAAAAATGCTATTTGGAACTGTTAATTTCTTTCTGCCTAACTTGACCTTCATGAATTCTTAAGTTTTGCAAATAAACCCACTTTTTAACCTTACCTTTTAATTCAATAAAATTAAAATTCACCATAGCCCATCCTCTAAAACATTCAACAGACTTAAGTTAAAACATTTTTTGGTTCAATAACTTCATTGAAGTATAGAACACCAATTTCAATTAAAACCAGTCCCACAACTGTTAAGATAACTACATTTTTTCTGTGTCATAGGCAAAAATTACATTTCGTTTGCATAAAAGAACAATCAAGAAGAGAATGGCTACAATCTGAATTAATCAACCATTGCTTATTCTGTGCACTGTTCATATTCAATGACTGGTTCTTTGCTTTCTCTGATCATATAAGTTACATGCAGTACATCACAATCAACATCAGCTGATGCCACTTAGTAAAACACAGATCCTTTTTAACTCAATGGGCCTTCTTTCTTTGACAAATGAGACGTTTTAAAAGTACTTAGGGTGCCAATGCCTTCATAAGAAAATATCTACCTAAGAGGGGGCAAAAATTAACCCTGGATGAACTTACAGAGTAAATTGAGTATTATGAATCTTTATATGTGAAAGTGTAATAACTTGCCATCTGTTTAAAAATCTTTGGCACATTACGCCTTCCTAATGCATATGCAGACCTGCTTACCCATTCACAGACCCAAGAGTAATATTATTTTGTTTGTCAGTAATTTTACCGGTTTGTCTGTTATCCAACCATAAAAAGGCAAAAACAAAATTACGTAGGTACATATTTAATATAATCAGGGATGCCACCCACTTTTGACCAAATCCATTGATTTTTCATGCGGCGACTTCCACGTTCCATAACATGTTGCATTTTCTCAGAAGAGTGCCAAGTACTCTCATATATGATTATTATGCAATATATTATAATACCTTCAATTTTCCTGTGAAACATTGGGGCTAAAACAGCAGGCCCTTGTTCATTTGTTACTTAAAACCCAAGATTTATA